>OY284484.1:13943424-14213478 GCA_958336345.1 Dorcus parallelipipedus | reverse complement strand
AATTATTAAGCAGGGAGCATTTCACTTGAAATTACAAAGAAAAAAGACAACCAAAAATAGTCAACTTTGATTACACGGGGAGATCGCCCTGTATAAAATATGTCAACTCTGCGTTCGGTACAATGTGGAGACATCTTTTTACAACGAAACCCCCAAATTTTAATTTCCTAGGAATAATATTAAGGCTACCGTGACGCATTATTAATGTCGTAACAGGAAATCGTCGAGATTTTCACATTGCGTCAAAAATTCTTTGTTCATTGTATACCTTATTTTTACACAAAACTTGAAAATGTAAAAAAATGTAAGGAGTTCATTAAAAAAAAACTCGACAATATTTGTGTCAATCTTTTGTGAGACAGCCTGTACCTTCGATTATATTTTTGCAACATCAACTTTCTTGTGCTCTACAACTTTTATGTGTAACTCTTTTGTGTATTTCATATCAAAATGGAGTTATTGAGCTTTGCCACAACTGAAGTGTCACCCTGTAGGCGTATAAAGTCGCCACCTATAATGTAATTTGCCAACTATTTGAGAAACACAGAATTTCCTTATTTAATTTGTTTTGGATTGACAGAAATTTACGTGTCAAAAGCAGCAATTGTTTTCTCTGTAAGATGATGCAATTGAAAAACATTTGTGTTATCGACCTACAGATGGCGCCATTTTTAAAAACGACTAAAATCGCAAGAAATTTCCATTTTTAGCTAAAAGACTGCGACAGCACACGACTCCTTTAGATATCTTGGCAAAAAGTGTCTCTGAAACAATTCTTTTTGCAAACTTAATGGAAAATTCCACGAATCCTTAAGGTATGCTGTGATGCAAGGCCATCTATCAATCGTAGGTGGAGTAAGAATGAAAGGGTATTTTTATCAATGCTTCTATTTGTTCCCAAAAGGTTATTAGATCCAGTCTGATGAAGAAATAGGAGATGAATTGGGCGAATGGCGTAGGAGAACTGTAAGACGTAAGACGGTCGCAACCGCAGCCAGTAGCAGACAACAACAAGCATCAAGTTTAGGGAACTAAATGGGTGCACAAAAGAAAAAAAGATATGTTGTTCCGCAATGACGAAAAAAATCAACTGAATTTTACAATAAATTTGTAAAAGATCTGGCAACAATGTTAGCCAATTGTGAGAAAGAACCACAACAATTGCAACTCAATCTCAAATAGACAACACTGCTGATAGAATTTAAAAAAAGTTAAAAACAGTCCAAATTCCAATTTGATCCAAATTCGCCATTGTTTTCAATCAAATGTAAAGAAAATTTTTAAATATGGCAACATTGACGTTAACGTTTTTTATTTGCTACACGATAACTTCAGGTGACACAGTCGATTTTAGCCCGGTCTTAATCTGACAATAACGCCGATGAAACAAAACAAAAACATAAAAAGTAGCTAAAGCTGGTTCTTGTCCGATGAAAATTGTATCACAAACTCTTTTAAACGGACACTAAATGGCGCACAAACACTTAACGTTTCGCAGTCGTTCGACAGCTTCGTCAGAAGTGAAAAACATAAACATGTTGTCAAAATAAACAAGGTTGTCAACAGAAACTGAAAAAATAACTTGATTTTGAATTTCTGAATTTATTTAATCTAAAAATAATTTGAACATTATAAATGTTAAAAAAATGACAGATCTATATTCTATTTAAGGAATCGAGAAAACTACAAAATGTATCGTTTAAATTTGCAAAATCAGTACCTTTATTAATAGAATTCGACGACATTTTTATTTTACACATTTCTATAAAACGTCTTTTGAAAATATTAGACTCATAATATAAAATATTAGTATTTTCAAAATCAAAATTATGGTCATTTTCTAATGAATGTTCTACAAGCATTGAATGATTTTGATTATTTTTTTGGATATGATATTTATGTTGGTCTAAACGTTTTCTTTAAATTTTGGCTTGTTTCTCAATATAACATCAATTACAATTTAAACATTTAATTTCATAAACTACGTTAGGTTGTTTTAGTTTTGGTGTTTTGGTTTTTAAATTTGAGAAAATACTATTTAAGTAGTATTTTACTATTTAAATAGTATTTTCTCAAATTTAAAAACCAAATACTATTTAAGTAGTATTTTAATATTTTCTCGATTCCTTAAATAGAATATAGATCTGTCAATTTTTTTACATTTATAATGTTCAAATTATTTTTAGATTAAAAAAAAAATCAAGTTACTTTTTCAGTTTCCGTTGACAACCTTGTTTATTTTGACAACTTGTTTATATTTTTCACTTCTGACGAAGCTGTCGAACGACTGCGAAACGTTAAGTGTTTGTGCGCCATTTAGTGTCCGTTTAAAAGAGTTTGTGATATAAAAAGTAGCATTCGCCATTTATTTTCTATTAGATTAAATCTGGCAACCCTGTTGTTAATATCGTTAGTCAACTGCACAATAATTCCAGCTCGATCTCAAACTGGCAACAACATTGCCGATGGAATAAAATTGAAAAATTTACTGCATTCGCCGATATTATTCGATCAATTTACAGAAAATGTGTAAATATGGCAACCTTGTCGTTAATGTTTCTTTACTATGTAGCAGTGGCGGCTGATTCAAGGAGGCACAGGAGCACGTGCCCCCCAAGTTAATCAAGCTTTCATATATTTATTCGTTTATCACTATTTTATTTCTTTTAATAATAAATAATAAGACCAAACTGTAAGAAATTAGTTTCAATTAGATTCACTGTGCACTGTGTTGCAATGCTGCAAAAATGAATGCGGTGACGTACATTTTATTAAATAGGCCTCTCAATTATGAAGACAAGCTACATAAAAGAAACTTGGCAGACCCACCCCAAAATTAAATACTAGAAAAACAACGGTAGGTAAAAACTAGGGAGTTTAACCGATATTTTAAAAAGGAAAATGCCTATGATAAGTTTTCGTAAATGTGCGGTGTGTGGAGAAGAAAAAATTATTTTGCTTCATTTATCTTTTAAGCAATTTAAGATTTATTTAAGCATAAATTTGTTATTAAAGTAGGTATTAGGAAACAAACATAACAGAGGTGCAGAATTTATGAATAAAGGAAATGTAAGGTTCGGCATTTTTATTGTTTGACACCAACAGATTATACAACTACAATACAACAGAAATTAGGTGTACACAATTTTTTTTGCAAGCCACCGCACCGTACATAACCTGTGAGCAAATAAAAATCAGATTAGAGCAGGCGGTGCAAAGAAAATGTATGTCTGTGATTAAATAAAAAGTCAATAAATTTGACAGTCCATGAATGTATTACATTAATTAATTCAGTTAATCACAGACATACATTTTCTTTGCACCGCCTACTCTAATCTGATTTTTATTTGCTCACTTTTTATTATTTTCATATGTTTTGGTGGAATATTAATAAATCGTCGCAGTTTGGACTTCGTTTTAATTTTATTCTTGTCGTTTTCTCTACAAAAGATGGACCCTCAATAAATATTTTATAGAGTTCCATCAAGAGGAGAATATCTTACACACTTTGTTTTCACAATTTAGTAAATTCACTGCATTTGTTTGATAATTATGATATACAGTGTGCTGATAAAGTCCCGCAACAAGCTCATAATTTGTTTATTTAATGCTTTTTCGCAAAATCCTGAAACAGGTAAATTTTTAATTTTAAAAAGACACCTTTTAGTGCAAAAATCTTTTCTCGATCGGCATGTTTTTCTGCTGTGACGTCATCATTAATTTTTTTAAATGGCAACCCTAATTTTTTATGCAGATTTCTTGTTAGCAAAACAATAATGTAAAAAAGTTAGTACTTTCCACAACAAATTTTTCGAAAAAAATAGACATTACAATTCAAAAATACTATGTTATTTTATTTTATTTTTATGATTATCTTCAAATTGAAAACAAAAACAAGTAAAAATTAACGAAAATATTGAAGGTGTTCTCCTGGAACCCATTGTTGAGATTTTCATTGCAGCGAAACACAAATTTTTCAAAAAAATTCCAGACGATGGTCTGGAATATGTCTATTTTTTTTTCGAAAAAGTTGTTGCGTAAGGTACTATATTTTATATCACCATTTTGCTGACGAGAAGGACTATCAAAATCTGCATAAAAAGTTAGGTTTGCCATTTAAAAAGATTAATGATGACGTCACAGCGGAGAAACAAATGTCGATCGAGAAAAGATTTTTACACTAAAAGGTGTCTTTTTAATATTAAAAATTTACCTGTTTCAGGATTTTGCGAAAAAACATTAAATAAACAAATTATGAGCTTGTTGCGGGACTTTATCCGCACCCTATATACAAAAAACATTTTAAATATGTGCCCTCCTGTAAAATATAGTACGAGCTGCCACTGCTATGTAGTCTTAATTTGACAACAGCGGTTTTATTTTGACGACAGCGCCGAAACGAGACGAACGTGAAAGATGAACTGCATTCGCCATTGCCTATTAAATTAAATCTGGCAACCCTGTTTTTAATATTATTAAGCAATGACCGCTATAATTATAATTCAATCTCAAATTGGCAACACTGCTGGTGCAACAGAGAAAACTTAAAAAGTGCATCGCATTCGTCATTAGTTTCCGATAAATTCACAGAAAATTTTTAAACATGGCAACGTTGCCGCTAGTTTTTGTTACAGAATAAAGATGGCACAGACGATTCGAGCTTGATTGTAGCCTGACAACAGCGTCGATGAAACAAAACAAGCGGAAAATAAACTGCGTTTGACATTTGTTTTCCAACAAGTTAAATCTGACAACCCTGTTGTTAACATTGTTAAGCAATGACCAGAAGAGACCATAATAATTGCAACGCAAACTCTTAACTGGCAACATTGCAGGTCGAACAAAAAAAAATCGTCATTGTTTGTCTATAAACATACTACAGAAATTTTTTAATCTGGCAACCGGTATGCCAACCGGCTGCCGGTAATTTTTTTTATGATACAAAGGGTGAGTTCGCGTTCACGCTCGCCGAGCACTCTGATCAAAAGTGTGTGGGAGAGCGACTGCCTTTCACTGCATGTAAGAATGAGAAAAAGAAACACTCCGATCGATCTGAGCGTAAATGCGAACACACCCAAAATAAACTGCATTTGCTATTTGTTTACCAATAAATTAAATTTGGCAACACTGATGTCGATTTTGTTAAATAGTGACCAACCAGAAGGGGATACAATAATTGCAACTCTGTATCAAACTGGCAACATTGCAGACGGAACAAAACATGTACTGCTGACGCCGTCGTTTTCCGATAAGTAACAAATTTATAGAAATTTTTTAATGTGGCAACCTTGAGGCTAAATGCTGTCAACTATTTGAGAAGTATAGATTTCCTTATTTAATTTGTTCTCGATTGACAGGAATTCATGCGTCAAATTGTTTTCTGTAAGTTTGTGTTTATGTCTTTGACTATAGGCGCCATGCACATCTCTGCATTCAGCGCCGCCTGGCGTAATGATATGTGAATTAGTGATAGGAAAATATTTCTTGAGACTCATTGAATAGGAATAATATCACTCTTATGGCAATTTACGATTGTAGTACATAATACTTGAGCTTCCTGGTATTGAAATACATTACAATATTCAAGTTCAAATGTACACTAATAATTTGAAACAACTCGTATTTTCATACCACTAATGCAGAATATGGTCATTGGTGGCGCTGGCTTCGCATGTGCATTGTCCCTATACATATACATCTGAACTGCTAGCGGTTTTGAAAATGTGTCTTAAGGTTACTGTATTTAGAAGGTACCGCCATTCATTTCCGCGGCTTCGTCCCCCAAATTAAAAAAGAAGGGATGAAATGCTAAATAAGAAAAAGGATAGATACATAACAAGTTACTGTTGCTAAGGAGTTTATGAATGAATTCGATTAACCCCAAATTAAAAGAGATAGGAAGTTGGCGCTACCTTCTCGATACAGTAACCTTAATGTGTCTCCAACATGAGCGACATGAAATTGCCAAGTGGTGACTTTGGAAACTACATCAGAGATGCAAGACTACTGTAAATTAGGTTCCTTGAACCAAAGGGGATTATATAGGAGTCAAATTCAACATTCTTGAAGTCTGTGTATTCATAAGATCAATATCACTGATGACCAAACGGAAAACGAGAAATTTAAAGCGGCAAGAAGGATGGCGTGGTTATTTGTGGTTATACAAAAACACGAAGATAATAAAAGCAATAATAAATCCTTTAAAGTAGGATTCGAGTTTGACATATTACAAGAAATGTACACTAAAGAGGTGTGGCCACAAAACTTAGTAGTAAAACGTTATTTTTTTCGGAGGTTGTTTAGGAAAATCCAACATTAAAAAGCAAAACAAATTCTTATCGACAGTTAATATAAATACCCAAACAATACCAATAAGTAAAAAAACAAGCATACAGACGAATTATTGTCAGCTAAAACTACTGCATCTAAACATTAGAAGCTTACGTAACAAAGTTCCTGGGTTGGAAGTTCTTCTAGAAAGCACCTTGCCGGATATTGTTTGCATTTCTGAACATTGGTTAACCCCAGACGAGATGGTAACTCTAGCGAACTACAAGTTAATAAGTCATTTTGAGAGAAAAGAAAAGCGCGGAGGAGGAGTGTGCATTTTCGTAAAAAATAATATTGCCTCAGCCGATATTTCTTGTGTAACAATAGAAGAGGTATGCGAGATGGTGGCTTGCACGATCAGCATAAAAAAGGTAACATATTTAGTCATACTCGTCTACAGATCACCTCGTGCTAACTTAGCTGAATTTTTCTACAATTTCGACAATCAGCTACTTCATTTGTACAACTATGCTAATTTTCATATTGTATGCGGAGACTTTAACATCGACACCCTTCGCCTAACATCCGACTCGATGGAACTTAAAAACACAATGACACAATTTAATCTAACATTAAAAACTAACAAAGCCACTAGAGTAGATAAACACTCTGAAACCTGTATCGATAATGTATTTACAGATTTTGAATGTTCCGTAAGTACCGAAGAAACTTTTCTTTCGGACCATACTTACCAGATAATCGATTTCTCAGTCGCAGAAGAAAAAGTTGATGACACATACTTTTACAAAAGGCGCTTTAACGACTCCAGCATCAGTTTTTTTCGCAGTATGCTACTGTCACAAGAATGGACGGAAGTACTTACTATAGATGGTGTTGACCAGAAATTCGACGCCTTCAAAACTATATTTATGCACAATTTCAACATTGCGTTTCCTCTAGTTAAGACGAAGATTAATTGCAAACGCAAGAACTCCTGGATAACTGCCGACATAAAAAACATGTCCGCTATGCTCAATGAGATGCACCAACTAGATAAAATTTTAAATAACGATTGGTATCACCATAGACAAAATAAGGAAAGACTGTTTACTGAGATAGATGTATTGGGAAGGTCATTGTTAGATCGTAGAACTACCCTTCGGGGCGTTAGTGATGCTATATTTTAGGGAATTCTTTTATGATGTGTTGATGTGATGGTTGGTTATAATGGTTAATTCCATTTCTAGTTCATTTCGTCGCTAAGTTCAGATTATTTATTTTGTTGTCACACTCAGAAAAAAGAATGCATTGAATTAACAAAAAAGGCAAGTTTAACAAAATATTTTTGATTAAATACAGTCAATAGCAATTTCTTGTTAATTCAATGCATTTTTTCTGAGTGTTGTGTTTAAACCTCGTAGACTTGTCGTACGGTAAGTAATCTTAAAAATGTAAATGTAATTTTTACTTAGTTTTTTTATAAATTGTTTTTATCAAATATTATACTTAATAAGATTTGTCTGAACTTCATAATCGAAGTAATTGGTCGATTCTGCGTTTTCTTTAGACATAACCTCAATCAACAAAAATGTTGGGAGCGGACTGTAATTTCATTTCTTGAACGAATTTAATTCTTCTCTTCTTTTTGTTAACCCAATCCAGGGTTAGAGATCTTACCATCATTTCAGATAAACGCATAATCGATCCATAATTGCATAATCTAGACTTAAAATTTAGTGCCGTTAGCCTATGTTATTTGTCCAAGTTAAAAGCGACATTAATTTTAAGTCTCCATTACTTTGATGCTGAAATCCAGCCTAAATAAATGTAGATGAGAATGCTGGAAAATCATCAACGAAAATCGAGCCAGTGCAAAAAACCGGGTTTGTCAAATATTGGACCCAAAAAGTAAAACTACTTTGAATGAGAAAGAAGTACCCGATGTCTTAAACTAAAACTTCGTCGGGAGCTCAGCGTCTTCCCCCATCGCAATGAAATGTGTAACAACTCTAACCCCATCGGAATCCATCTTTTTGCCGGCAACCGACCGAAACGAAGTTGAAAGAGTGATCCGAACTAAATGTGTTAAGAAAAGTGCGGGCATTGACGGTATCCCCGGGACTGTACTAAAAGCTACTGCAGATATAATAGCTGCCCCTTTAAGTCACATAATCAATGAATCCTTTTCACACGGCCAATATCCTACTGAGCTTAAAATTTCAAAAGTGGTTCCTGTGTTCAAGAATAAAGGAAACAGATCAGAAATTGCTAACTATCGCCCCATCGCCTTACAGTGCCAACGCGGAAAAGTGTTCGAAGAAATCTTTAACAAACGTTTAACGTCCTTTTTGAACAAACATCAAATTATTTGTAACGCGCAAAACGGCTTCCGTAAAGATAGATCAACTAAAACCGCTATAACGGATACATACAATTTTGTTTTGGAAGAACTCAACAACAAAAGGAAGGTGTTCGCTTTATTCTGCGACCTCAGTCGAGCTTTCGACTCTGTTGATCACAAGCTGCTGTGCTACAAGTTAGAAGTAATGGGTATAAGTGGACATGCCAATCAATGGATCAAATCATATCTCAGCGGCCGATACCAACAAGTAATAGCCAATGGTTGCTTATCAGCAGTGTAAGGAATTGGATATTTCGCGGGAACTATATCAGCAGCGCGCAACTGGGTGAGCAACGGGTGCCGTACATCGATATAGCCAAGAGTCTCGGAGATCGCATAACGCAGTGTTGAATTGATTCATTGATGCAGATACTGAAAGAAGTTCAAAACGACTCGAACATATTCTTGTTATCATTAGGTATTCATGTTCATATATGTATATTCCCATAATTTGTAATATTTCCTCCGTTCACGAACGTCTAAAGCAGTGTGACGTTATTCGTCTTCGCCTCTTTTCGATTTTCAACCAATACACACTCTCGGCTGACCCGCGCCAGCTGCGATAGCGTGACGTTTTGTGTGACGATCTAGCTCCGATTACACATTCCCTAGCGGCATGCGGATCGGGTCGTCGAATCCTATAAAACAGTACGCTACGCTGTAGAAAAACAAGTTGCCGCTTTATAGAATTTTAACCGGATTAAATATCTAATTCCTTACAGTGCTTATCAGCAATGCTTGAAGTGGAAGTGGGGGTCCCACAGGGATCTATCTTAGGCCCCGTGTTATTTACGCTCTTCATAAACGATCTTCCACTGTGTTGTCCAACATCAACCAGGACTACAATCTACGCTGACGACACCACCTTCGTCATCTCCGGGCCAAATACCGAAGACGCGATTGCCATGGCAAATACCACTTTGTTCGAAATGCATCAGTGGTGTTTATGTAATGGTTTAAACCTGAACACAACAAAAACACAATTAATGCAGATAACTACAAAAAACACTACTATCAATGCTTCACCATTAGTGCGACTTAGGGCCACTTTTACCACTTACGGTTATTTTGCTGGTTACGTGTAACCACCGGTTTGTTCTAAAATTCGCTTTTACCACCTCTGGTTACACCGAGTCTTGACAAACCGCCGATAATTTCTCATGTTAACCGACACCGCTAGATGGAAATCCAGTTAAATGCTAAACCGAAGGTTAACATAAATATTCGAATGCTTTCATTGGCTTGTAAAATCACGTAGTCCAAAGTGCTTTAACTGCAGGTTAAGGCCTAACCGTTGGTTGCCAAACGGGGACTGTTAACCGTAGGTGGTAAAAGTGGCCCTTAATAGTCTTTCAATAGAGTGTCTTATTGTAAATTCTTAGGCGTCCAAATCGACTGTAAATTAACATGGAAATTCCATGTACAATATTTAGAACATAAATTAAGTAGCCAAATATTTTTGATTTACAGAATGCGAAACACTGTTAATTTAGATATGTTATGGATGATGTATTACAGCCTTGTTTACCCTCTTCTAAATTATGGCATACTTTTCTGGGGAAACTGTGCCACTGCTGCGAATGTATTCAAATTACAAAAGAAAGTGGTGCGTTTAATTGCCGGTTCGAACACAAGTACGAGCTGTAAACAATTTTTTCGCAAGTATAAAATCATGACTGTTCCATCAATGTTTATATACGAAACAGTGTTGTATGCCCGTTCAATTGAACGCTCTGCCGAAAGGAACAATTACTGTCATAATTATCCTACAAGGAAGAATAATGAATATCGATTACCTTATAACCGTCTAGTTATTGGTCAGAATGGACCCACTTACACGGGACTCATGTACCTAAGCAAAGTGAAAAGCTTATGGAATAACTTGACGATCGATTGTGATAGTAATAGTTTCAAAGTTAAATTAAAACAGTTACTAATACAAGAGGCCTTCTACTCTACGGACGAATTCCTAAATAAAGGCTGACTCTAAAATATATTTTATAGGAGATTTTCCATTTGTATTTATATTATTTTCTAGGAAATTTTTCTTGTGAAAGCTTAGTATGGTTGTTGTTTGGGTAGTTGTAAGAACTCGACGTGTCCTTTTGCCTGTATGCGTTGTATATGTGTCAGAGCATCATGACTAATAAACATTATTATTATAATTATTATTATTATTATTAAAGCCGTCTCTATCTCAAGCCATGCACTTGTAAATTTGGCAACAGAGCAAGTAGTCCGACCACGAGTTTCACCAGTTTGACGTAAGTTGTACGAGATAATGCTGTAATGTAATTCTGTACTTATCAATCAAATTTTATTGTTTATTATTGTTTATTATAGTATTGGTGAATAAAATAACGTTTTAAATGTTATATTAACAATCAAGGTAAGTCCACAAAGCCTAATTCTGCTAGACAACCAAACTTTTTCGTTTTCCTTTATTTGCTTTTATTTCATACCAATGTGACATTTTTCGGATTTTCAATGGTACAAAAAGTGGAACTTTAAAGTCCTAGTACTTAATTTTAAACTCGTTAAACGTCTAGTTTGAAAGAAAATTTCATATTTACCTCGAACGAAAATTGACTTTAAATATATATACTTGGAAGTAATTACAGCCTCGGCTAAACAACTTGCTCCTAATTACTTTAAAACTTGACTTTTCGTTGTAGGTAAATAAATAACTATTCTTTCTGAATTATTAATTAGGTTTATGTTGTAGATGCCAAGTTCGATTAGGACTACTTTCGGGTATCAATGCGACGTTGCCAAGCCTAACAGGACGGCTTGTTAGATAGAGACGGCTTTGCTTGAACCGGTTCTCTTGTGCTTTAAGTACAACTGGAACTGAGGAACAGTTTCGGTTACGTTTTACATCCCTGAACAACATAAATTGCAACTTGAATGTTTGAAATTTTGACACTGGTTGTCAGAATAGGTTGGTAGTATCATCCGTCATAGCTGCTTAATTATAACCTGTGTAAACTTTTCGTCAGATTTGTTACTTTTTTCAAGTTGGAGTGTTGTTATGGTTGTGCTATATAATGGAATGGGTCGCAGATTCTACTTTACTACGAATTGTGATGCAATTGCTTATAGTAAAACAAGACCGATGAAAAATAATCGCTTTACGGGTAGGTAGTAGTTTCGATATTGCTCGTCAGGCAACACGGTAGCGTCACAGATAGCGTGGTTGATATTGGGGACATAGTGCTATAATCCATTCACGATCTTTTTAGACTCAGAGTCTAAAGTGAATATGTTCCATTTTAATTTGATGGTTATATTTTTGAAAACAGACGCCGAAAAACATTGATGATTTTTAGCATTTTGACTTAGTATTAAAAAGTCACAAGTAATTATTTGTTTTTATTTTACTTTCTTCATGGAATCGTAGAGTATAAGAAGCAATAGTCGATGGGACTGACATTAAAGTGTCAGAAGTTTACATTTGTCACATTTTGAGTTCTATCAAAATTCATGTACCTAACTTAACGAAAAAAAAGCATGGCCCTCTAGAGTCTAAAAAGACCGTGAATAGATTATACATGGGGTGATATGTTGGTAGTCATAACCCAGTTTAGATTGTTAGTTAAGACTCTGTTCACAAAGGTCGCTGGGTGTATCGTGTTTACAGATTTCTTGACAATTTTTTATGAGCGAAATATTTTGAAATTATGTTTTGAAATGACATGCCATGAGTGCGGTGTCCTGTACCTGCTTTCGTTTATACTCGTGATTACTAATCATAATCATGAACATAATTCTGCGTGTTCGTTCTCCGTCATTACTTTCTCTCCACCTCTGATTAAACGATCATGATTAAAATTTGGATAATCATAAGTTATGTGTAATTTTGTTTGATTTGATCACAAAAACGTAACCTAGAAACATTACCGGTTTGATGTGTTTCGGTCAATATGCAATTGTATATTTGTTTCATGTGTGATCCTTTCATAAATTTTAGACCTACATTATGTACTAAGTCCATGTACAGGTAAATAAATTTAATATTAAGTAAATGTTTCACATGTAAATATTATTGCAAATTATAAGTTTGAAAACTAATTTGTTTATTCCTTTTCTATTTTAACAATTTATTTAATTATCATTTTTAAGACGAATAATGGGTTTTGATAACTTAGGGCCCATATTTCAATCACAAGTTAACTTTAACTTTCAGTTTATTGCCATAGGAATAATTGTAATTGATGGGAATAAACTGATAGGGTTAACTTGTGATTGAAATATCGGCTTTATAAGTTAAAGTTGCACGATATAATAATTTGAATTACCCGCCGTTGTTTCTAGCGCTACAGGCGAAAAGAGTCCTAACTATTATTTATGAACGCCAAAGTAGTTGAATGTTTCTAATCTAAAGAGTTAGTCATCTATGAAGTGCTACATTGTAAGTCTGGCGACACACCTGCGTTTTGGCCACTGCGGCATAAATAGAAAATACTTATATTTTCTTCAGCGGGCCGCTACCGCTGCGGTACAAATATTTTATTTGATCTTCTAATCGGCCATTTCATTGCCTAGTAAGTGGTCTTAAGGTAGCCACACAAAGAAAGCAGATTGCCTGCTTACTGGTAATCGGCGCCGATAGGTTCCAGTTTTTCGCATATACGGATACAGAGTGAAAGCCGATAAAAACAGATATCTATTGAGAAAAATTAGGAAAATGACCTACTTTCATTGTGTTATAACTTATTTAAAAAACATGCTTTCATTTTAAAACTTTATAAATGCGCATCGGCGCCGACTGCCGGAAAGCAGGCAACCTGCTTTCTCTGTATAGGCACCCTTGCGATATATAATGCCCAGGAAATTGGATAAAACTGAAGTATTTTGTTTTATACAGGATGAGTTATTAAGCGCCCTTTCTTCCGTAGCTCATTTATAGAACGAGATAGATTTTTTTTCTTTTACAAGGACATTCTACCTATTGAGTACTATAAAATAATGGCAGCATGCAGTGGGATTTTTTTTTAATGGAACACCCTGTGTATTTTCCTATAGAAAGACATAATAGTCGATCCTCTAAACAGCAGCACATAAAATATTTATATTTATTTAACCAATTAAGAGTAAATTAATATTTTATTGAAAACGGTCTGATTTTCAACTTCTCTTAAAATACTAACTGTAAACGTATCGTTTGTCGTACGGGAATAAAATAGGTATAAATTAAAATATAGGGAATAACCCAGATATAAATTCATTTAGTTTCATTTGTTTTTTCAAGTGTGTAATTGTCAGATTTTCAAATTGCCGTTATTCAATTTTTTTAAATGCAACTCCCCCTATCTCTTTTCACGAATAGATTTTGTTTATGGTCCTCTTCAATTCAGTTATGAATTGCATCTAATCCTTACAGTTCTTTTGCTATAATAAACTTTTTACATTTTTACTCTAAAATCAATATTAAAAAGTTATTTAACGTTCCGTATTTTAATTTCCTTAAGACAGCGACCTCTATTTCATAAAACAGATGGATAATATCAAGTTTACAATTGGTTACAGACTCATTATTACATTATAATCATCGTATTTTTATTGTAATACAGTTCTTTCACTTTGTTATAATTAACGTCTTAAAATTGATTCGATGTGGTTTACAAAAAAAGAAAACATCAGTGTTTGCAAATAATTACCTTAACGTAAAAATTATTGTACTTAAAAAAATATATACAAATAATAAATTAATAATCTAACAAATAAATGAAAATCGGTGAATTTCTTTTGTTCAAGTATTCAGATTTTATTAAATCAAATGTTAATGAAGACAATTGAACTACATCGAGTCAATTTTAAAGCATTTTTAATTAAAACAAAGCAAAAGAACTCTATTATAACAAAAATACGATTATTATAATGTAATTATATTAATAGAAAAAATATTTTTATGTAAGAAAATTTCTAAATTCTCGGCAATATTTAATTTATTTCCTTTAGGTAAATTATGTAACAATTTTACATTATTACAACGATCAAAATCGTGATCTGTTTCTGCCAAATGTTTAGCAAACGTGGAATCTAATTTGTTTAAACGTAACGATCTTAAATGTTCATTAACTCTAATAAGCAAACTTCTTCCAGTTTGTCCTACATATGTAGCATCGCATGAATTACATTTTAAAGAATAGACACCATTTTTAGAAAAATTATCTAAATGATCTTTGTTGTTTGAATATAAATTTTTGAATGTTAACATTGTAGAATAAGAAACATTTAATTCTAAAGATTTTAAGAATGATTTAATTTTATTCGATAAAGGACCGACATATTTCTTACATAAAAATATTTTTTCTATTAATATAATTAATTTATGTGAATGATCATTACGTCTATGATATAATAAAATAAAAATTTGTTTATTAACAACCCATCGTATACATCAAAAATTTTACAGAAAATTTATGTCAAATTCTTTAAAATATTTTTACATACATATATAATCTAATATTATAAATTATTATATAGTTTTTAAGTAAGTAATTTTACATATTTAAGACAATTACTATTAATTGATTATTTTTAGATGTAATTTTATATATAACTTGAAAATGCCTTTTTAAAAGGCGAAACCGGTCGTTATATTAATAAAAAACTTTGTGCCACAAGAACAGCATTTAATTTACCAACCTTACACTTTAATTTATAACACTACCGATTTTTATTGCCGTACGACAAACAATACGTTTACAGTTAGTACTTCAAGAGAAGTTGAAAATCAGACCGTTTTCAATAAAATATTAATTTACTCTTAGTTGGTTAATTAAATATAAATATTTTATGCGCTACTGTTTAGAGGATCGAGTGTTGTCTTTCTATAAGAAAATACACAGGGTGTTCCATTAAAAAAAATCCTGCTGCATGCTGCCATTACTTTACGTAACACTCCGTATGTACCAAAATAATTTTGGGTTATAGTGCTCAATAGGTAGAATGTCCTTGTGAAAAAAAAAATTCTATCTTGTTCTATAAATGAGCTATGGAAGAAAGGGCGCTTAATAACTCACCCTATACAGGCTGTTACAAATTCGAAGCTCACCATTGGGATCTCGGAAACGGCAAGAGATACGAAGTCGGTTAAATTGGGACAAAGTTGCGTATTTTAATTCTGAACAATAATCTGTTTTGAAATATCTTCTACGATTTTTAGTTCTTGAAATATTTCCAAAAAACCGAAAAACGTAATTTTCTTTTTATTTTTTTCTGAAGTTATTATTACAGGGATCACAACAAAATGAATACATCCTACAGGCACTTTTTTGAGCTCTTTACGATGATATCATTATATTGTACTTACGACGTTTCGTTTCGCTCTGACCATCATCAACTTCATTTTTTCTTATGGCCGCCATATTGGATTTTAATACCATTAAATAGATCTATTTTTTCTGATGTTTCTACATGTATCACACATCCCTATTTAATAAAGTGAACTAACTATAAATGAAAGAAACTGTTGAAAATAACAGTGCAAAGATATCGAGGGCGTCATATCAGAAGGGCGTAAGCGCCATTATAATCCTATGCTGATACGTCCTTCTGATATGGCGCCCTCGATATGATTTGCTGGGAAGACAAAAACAAAAAAGCTTTGATATGCCTTTGAAGTTTTATTTCGTAGGTACGGTTGCGGAATCAAAAAAAGCATACAAGTCTTAAGTCGTTTAGGTTATATTTTGCAATATTAGAGTAGTGTAAATCGATCTCTGTCAGATTGACATAAACGCTGACGTAAAATGACACAATGCATAATTCAACTTTCACTTTTAGGAGTCAACAAGAAAGCCATAGATTGTGGTAATAGTAAACTAAACTGAGAATTCTTTTACGATAAAATAACATACACAAATATATTTAACAAATTAATGTCTAATGCTTCACAGCAGCTCCATTATTTCTCACAACACTTTACAAACGCTCAGGCATTGAATAAATACAAGAACGGATATAGTCAGGGGAAAGTTCATTCCCAATTTCTTCAATCTTATGTAATAATTCGTGTGCATCTGCAGGTCTAAAATGAACGGCGTACATTTTCTTCACGATATAACCCCAAACATGTTCAATGGGGTTGATATCTGGGCTTCTGGAAGGCCATAGCAAACGCATAACGTTACTTTCTTGAAGCCAGTTTTTTACAACTCTAGATGTATCTTCTTAGTGACCACCCTTCTCTAATTAGTGTAATTATTTGCGGTTTTTGGGCAACAGCTAAATGCGGCATGTTACTGTCGGCATGTCACCTTGACAATTATTTTGACGTAAAAGTCGAAAATATTTCAAACAAAGTTAAGTTCACAGCAAGACATTTTGAGTGTATGCTTTTTTTAATTCCGCAACCGTACATTACGAAAGCTGAATTTAGTAAAATTTTCAGTTATAAAAATTACCGTTATAAATCAAGAAAGACGAAAATTTAAAAATTTATTATGTTAACAGCAATAACTTAACATCAAACCAAATTTAATTCAAATATCCAGAAAAACGCTAAACACATAGAACATTGTGTATCTTTTTATAAAACTCAAAAGAAGTATGGAAGTTGCCTTAATGATGAGAGGAGTGAAGAAATATTAGAATAATAATAATAATTTAAAACAAAACAAAACGTTCAGAGAAGATATTCGAAATATCCTCCGTTCTTTTCTATACATAAATTTATTCTTCGTCGAATGTTGTTAATAGCACGTTGAACGTCTCTTCTTCGTAGTGAATTAAAAGAAAGTAAAATTTTATTTCGTAGGTCGGCAATGTCGTTAATTGGTTCTGCATAAATTTTATTTTTTAAAACTCCCCACAAAAGGAAATCCAGTGGAGAGAGGTCCGGTGACCTTGCAGGCCAACGAACTACTCCCCTATTCCCAATCCACTGATTTGGAAATTGTTCGTTCAAATAATCACAAACAACCCTTGCATTGTGCGGTGGTGCACCATCATGTTGAAACCATAATTCTGGAAGTCTCCTTAACTTAATATCATCCAAATATTCTTCAAATGTAGTTCTAAGAAAATTTAGATAACGTTCGGAATTTAGATTTTCCTCATAAATAAATGGTCCAATAATTTGATCTCCCAAAATTCCTGCCCAAACATTTAACCCAAATCTGACTTGATTTCGAACTGGCCTGTTGATTCTTGGATTTTCAAGCGACCAGACGTGTTCGTTATTTCGATTGAATAAACCATGATTTGTAAATTTACTTTCGTCCGACCAAATAATGTTGTTTAAAAAATTTTCATCCCTATTGAAGTGATTGCTAAGCCAGTGACACCATTCTAATCGTCTTTCGGTATCCCCAGGAAGTAAAACGTGCGATACGTGTACTTTGTAGCATTTGTAATTGTGTTTTTTCAAGGCTCTCCAAACTTTAACATGATGTGTAGCATTTACAGTATCCGCAACTTGCCGGGTAGAATTGGATGGGTTATTGTTAATCTAAAAGAACAAATTATAAAAGAAACTAAAAATTGAAAATAAAATTGAAACAGATAAGGCAGTAGTTGATTAGATTTGTAATTAAATTATATATTTTTATTATTAACTTTATTTCCTGTAATATCTAGTTTCATACATTTTATAAATAACTATCAATTACCTCTTCTAATATTTCTTCGTTCTCCTCATCATTAAGGCGATCTCCATACTTCCTTCGAGTTTTATGAAAAGATCCATGAAGTGCAATGTTTTTATCTAATTTACCAAACGTTGTTCTATGTGGTTGGCGTCTTTCTGGGTATTGTTGGAAATAAATTTCGCTCGCTATTACTGAATTGCTATTGTTACCATAATAAATTCTTAACATGTCACGCTTTTCTTCGTTGGAAAAATTCATTGTGATAAGTTTAGACTAATCACAATCGAGTAGTAAACAACACAAGATAGTACGCAGATGTGTCAAAATGTATTTTCTTTTTTGTCTTCACAGCAAGCCATATTTTTCTTTGCACTGTTATTTTTCAACAGTTTTTTGCATTCATAGCTACTTCATTTTATTAAATAGAGATGTGTGATGCATGTAGAAACATGAGAAAAAATAGATCTATTTAATGGTATTCAAATCCAATATGGCGGCCATAAGAAAAAATGAAGTTGATGATGGTCAGAACGAAACAAAACGTTGTAAGTAAAATCTAATATCATCGTAAAGAGCTCAAAAAAGTGCCTGTAGGATGTATTCATTTTGTTGTAATCCTTGTAATAATAACTTCGGAAAAAAATAAAAAAGAAAATTACGTTTTTCGGTTTTTTGGAAATATTTCAAGAACTAAAAATCGTAGAAGATATTTCAAAACAGATTATTGTTCAGCACTAAAATACGCAACTTTGCCCCAATTTAACCGACTTCGTATCTCTTACCGTTTCCGAGATCCCAATGGTGAGCCTCGAATTTGTAACAGCCTGTATATGCGGTAATAAAACAAAGAAAAAAGAAAAGATGTCACTGGATCATCCATTAAATATGATGCGTCTGACGGTAGGAGAATTTAAGTGTTTGTACAATGACCTGTTACTCAGAAAAATTTTCCAATTACTAGAATGTCTATTCAAAGTTTTGATGAATTGGTTAATTTGGTCCGTAACATACTCAAAAAAGAAAATACGAAATTCCGTGAATTTATCAGTGTTGAGGAACGTCTAACTGTAACATTAAGATAAGTTTTTTTTTTAAATTTATTGATTATAATTATTTACAGAGTAATTTTTTATTTTGGACACTATCTGGAGGCAATATTTTAGCGCGCCGCAAGTCTGAACTTGTCCGTAAGATATAACGTATCACATTGTATGCGACGAAGCCGCGTACCGCGGCAGGGACGCTACCTGTTGCGTCTGCACAGCGGACAGTTGCGGTTGCGGCGCAAACAAAATCTGCGACGTGGCCGCGGTGGCGATGCCGCGGATCAGCCGTTCTGCGGCTACAGAGCGTCGAGATGCGTTTATGCCGCTGGTTTGACATCTCACATCATAGAACATAGTAAACAAAATTTTCGGCGTGGTCGCGGCGGAGACACGGCTAAACCGCAGGTGCGTCACCAACCTAAATCATATGCTGCTAGCAGTCTAGATGTTTATAGTCAAAGGTTTATGTAATTGTAATTAGCATTTGTGTTATCGACCTACAGATGGCGCCACTTTTACAAACGTCCAGAACCGCAAAAAATTTCCACTTTTAGCTGAGAGACTGCGACTGCGCACGACTCCTTAAGATTTCTTGGCAAAAAATGTCTCTGAAACAATTTTTTTGCAGGCTTAATGGAAAATTCCATAGATTCTTACACTATGGAATTTTCCATTTCCATTTCCATGCCGTAGAAATTGCCAACTATTTGAGAAGTATAGATTTCCTTATTTAATTTGTTCTCGATTGACAGGAATTCATGCGTCAAACTATTTTCTGTAAGTTTATGTAATTGATAAACGTGTGTTATCGACCTGCAGATGGCGCCACTTTTAAAAACGTCTAAAACCGCAAGAAATTTCCACTTTTAACTGAGAGACTGCGACTGCGCACGACTCCTTCAGATTTCTTGGCAAAAAATGTCTCTCAAACAAATTTTTTTGCAAAATTGGAAAATTTAATGAATCCTTACAGTACGCTGTAGCACAATGCCAACTATCAATCGTAAAGGAGTTTGCTAAGGCGAATGCCGTCGGAGAAATAATAACTGTAAGACGGTCGCAGCCGCACCCGCAGCCGGTAGTACGACAAGCATCAAGTTTAGGGAACTGAATGGGCGAACGAATGAAAAAAAAAGAAACAGGCGATTTTAGTTTGATCTTAATCTGACAACACCGTCGATGAAACAAAACAAGCATGCAAAATGCATCTGTCATTTGTTCGCCAATAAATTAAATCTGGCAACACTGTGGGTGATTTTGTTAGGCAGTGACCAGAATTGGACACAACAATTGCAACTCTGTCTCAAACTGGCAACATTGCAGATGGAACAGAAAATGTACTGCACCCGTCGTTTTCTGATAAATAATAAATGTATAGAAAATTTTTAAATATGGCAACCTTGCCGTTAATGTTTCTTACAAAATAGCTAGAGAGTGAGGCATGCGATTCTAGTTCGATCGTAATCTGACGAAACAGAACGAAAATGCAAAATAAACTACATTCGCATTTGTTTCCCAATATTTGGAAAATTTGCTACGATTGCGTTGATAACCGGCGATTAATTCGGCGACTAATCACCCAAAGGGAAGATGTAGGTACAAGGTCAAGGAAGGGGGGCAGGACGAAATGCGCAAAAGCGGAAAGTGATTCAGCCAGAAAGCTTTGTTTTGACACGATTTTTCTTAATTAATGCGTTCCAATGTTGCCAGATTAGGCGAAATTACGCCATTCGGACTCATTTTAGACACATCTAATTAATGCATGGCGCCTCTAATTTTGGCTATTTTTAATATGTACTGCCTTCCAGTGTAGGGCATTTATTAATTAATTAATTGGGTGGGGGAAAATTTCTAGTTTACAGTTTTACTTAGAAAATGACAATATCCAAGGCATGAAAGTCCGGTCCTGACTGTCGCCTATCATTCGTTCTTGTTCTCAAGTAACTTGACATTGCCGGCGATTAGTAATGCGCGTGTAAGCTTGAAAGTCGACATCATTATCGTTCATGGCGTACCTTTTTTTTTATTTTTGGCTTTTCATTGGCGTTTCATTTTTTTTTACTTAATGCAATCGACGGCCCGTTCGTTCGTTCATTCATCAAATTTCAAAGGTGAGCGGCGTTAGCTTCGCGCGGTAGCGGCGCGGGCGCAGCCTTTATTTAACGTCTCGGCCGGATGTGATGTCATCGCACACTTTCCCGATTCCATAAGCGAGTCCCCTCCCTGTCACTTAATTTAAGCTTTATAGCTTACTTCCGCCGCCGTCTATTACGATGCCCAGTAGCAAGAAGAGAGTCGGTCGTCCTCGGCGAGAACCGTACAAGAGCAGCTTTTTATTGTCGGTACCTGCCTCATTTTCAAAAATTAAAAACAGTACTTATATTCTAAAAGAAAATCGCCCCGTCCACGAAAAAAAATCGACAATCGCAATACGTGTCGTTTTTAAGAAATATCGCATATACAGGGTTACTGACAAATACTCGACAAAATAAAACGAGAAAGAGAATCGATATCATAGAACAGATGAAAAATGCTTACAAAGTTCTAACTAACAAAAAACTGCAACTATTACTCTCGTCTGATTTGTTACGATATAACTTTGAAATATAGTTTTTTTTATATTTCATATACATTTAGAGCCTTTTGTTTCTGCTGTCTCCGATCGGACTTCGTTTTGTCGCGGCCGTGCAGATATTTGCACGTTATCCTTTTCATGGGTGTGTGTGATTGAATCTGAATGTGTTTCCAAGGTGTAAATAAATAAGATTGACATACTTTCTTTCATCTCAATGAAAGAGGTTCATGCACAAATCTTATTTACAAGTCAGTCTTATGTAAGTTTTCTCCTTGATTTTAGGTTCTTTTTTTGTGTGTGTGTGAGATTTTAATTTCCTAAATTGAATGCGTGGACGCTGTTAGAGTTTTTCTCCCACTGAGCGGAATCTGATCTGTCGTGGATGGAAGGTGCCTCCTAGAAAGCAGAGACATCTCTCCTTCATACAGGATTATCTCCACCCTTATCCGAAGGACTCCATGAGCTAAGAGCAGATTCTTAAATTATTATTATTTTTAGTTTAATAACGTAGAAATTTCATTATTGCGATATAGTAACACAACTGTGAACCGATCAGATCTGAGCGTGTAGTTAAATTCACGAATAACAATACAGCGTTCGATATTTCTGGAGCATACTATTAGTTATGTTCATTTAATAATTCTTTAATTAAATTTATATATATATTTGAATATCTTCTGTGTTTCAATTGTTTGTTGGAGAGAAAAGAACAAAACACTCACACCCATCTCGACTCGATTACCGGAGCAGTGTTTTTGTTCGACCACCTTTGACAATTACACTATAATATTTTTGTAAACGTGTAATTTATTAAACCTTCTAGTTATCACGTTACAAAATGGCGCCCAACCCTATTTTTTTTGTCTCTTTTTTCTCCTGTAAATTTTGATCAGAAGATACTTGAATATTTTTATTTTTTTTGGAGAGGGGTGAATAGTGGAATAGTGTTACATTTACATTCTTTTATTAGTTACACATATACATGTTTTAAATACTGTTTCAATTTCGTACCATGGCTGATAAGTCGATTACGTCTTATTATAAGTTTAGTGTAAATAGGCTCTCTCAAGATGAATTGAAATATGAATTGTCAATTAGAGGTTTTCCTGATTGCGGAACCTGTGATGTAATGCGAAAAAGCTTGCGTAACTTACTTAAATTAGAAAAGAAGGGCACTCCTGTTGACTATCCTAAATTAGAAATTAATTAAACCGATGAGATTCTCACGGTTCAAACTAAACTAACGGAAATCACTGGCTTAGTGAATAGTTTTCAAGGGGATAAAAACTCCAAATCTTACGACAAAATTAATTCGAAATTAAATCATTTATTGGGTAGAGTAAATAGGTTATCGTCTGAAGATACTCAGTTAGGGAAGGAACGCGCTGCTTTGCAAGGGGTAATATCTTATACAAGCCCCGTCAACTATAAGTTCGGACACTACGATTTTACTTATTTCTTGGCTTCTTGCGAAATGTGTATATGTATAAAAAGATGGTTTTTACATTTATGTCATATAATTTGTTAGTGTATAAAATAAAATTCCAGAAATAAGCAAGAATATGTATTATAAAAAACTAAAAATGACTAATTAACATTGAACTATTAAAAATTAAAATTGAGTAACATCGCCCTTTGCTCTTACAACAGCCTTTATTCTATCAGGCATGGTGTCAATTAATTGCTTGCATTTATTTGCGGTTATAAAGTTCCAAATTTCTTGAATTTTTTCTCGTAATTCGGGCAATGTACGTTGTGGTTCCGATCGCAACCTCCTTTTCATTATTCCCCATATCGTCTCGATAGGATTAAGATCGGGGCTACTCGAAGGCCATTCTAAAGTCTGTATGCTATGGTCTTGTAGCCATTGCTTGGTAGCTCTTGCCGAATGGCAGGAGGCACCATCTTGTTGAAACGTATATGTTTCACCGGTCGATAATAACTCTATGGACGAAAGCATACTTGTTTCGAGGATCTGTATATATTTTTGGCTATTTACTAAACCGTTAATAAAATGTAAATGTTCCCCAAACCTCTGCTAGACATGCAGCCCCATACCATCACACTTGCTGGAAATTTAACAGTTCTTTTGAGGCAATCTCTATGATATGCTTCATTCTTGTTTCGTATCACCCGTTTCCTCATATCACCCACACACACTTCAAATCTAGATTCATCACTGAAAATGATGTTTCCCCATTGCCTCTCCGTCCAAAATAGTCGCTCCTTAGCCCACTTTAAACGATTCTTTTTCTGCTTTATCGTTAATAATGGTTTTTCCTTTGCCTTTGAAAAACAAGTCTCTGCATTAGCATAATTAAGACAAAGTATTAAAAGATAGATACCTTATAAAACTTATAACCGTTTTTTCTTAAATATTTTCGGGTGGTTTCTAATGACACTGATTTTCCAAGTTTTTCAGACCACAATTTACTTAGATCACGTAAATTTCTTCTTCGATTTTCTTTAACAACATTAATCAGTGCTCGAATATCACGTTGTGTAATTGTTGCTGGACGTCCTGGACTCTTTCCGCTATCTAACGATCCCGTTTTTTATATTTCTTAATAATATCGGCAACTGTGGCAGCTGGCAGACACAAAGTTTTTGCAATTTTTCTCCCACTTTGTCCAGATTTATGCATATTTCTAATTATTTTACGAATTTCAAACGACAATGCTTTTCCACGCGCCATAGTTACAAAGTAACAAGAATTTGACGTTTATACCTGTTCTGTAAATACAAATAGGTGATATCGATACACTTTGTTAAATCAATGTACTTGATGTTATTATTTATTGAATAAATAGAAAGTGTCCGAAGATATAGTAGTCAGAATTTATTACAGGTAAAATTATATTGTAGAAACTGATAGAAAATGTAGTTATCTTTTTAATATTTTTTCCGTTGTAACATACTTATATGATATATAATTCAAATAGTATGTAGTATTTTAATTTTATTAAGAAACTTGGAAAGTTATGTGAGACGAGAAGGTAAAAAGTAAAATGTCCGAACCTATAGTTGACGGGGCTCGTATTACAATTCAGATACAATGTTCTTACTTTCGCTGCCAGCCGCAATTGGCGCTCAAGTCAATATATTTGAATTTGCCACTGTTTTGATACGTTAATGCGTGCATTCTGTGATCCGGTGAATTACGTGTAATGTCAAATGTGTTTCCATTTATTTAGTTCTTATGGTGTATGTGTCTGTATTTTTAAGTAGTTTATTATAGATTGGAAGGTACGCAAAATTTTTTTCTTTATTATTATTTAGTAACACAAGTTGTAAGTACTTTATTTAGGTAGTAAAATGCATTTTAAGTTCCTAAATTTGCGCGTACTCAGAACTGTCATTTTCGTATTATGAAAAAAATTATAAAATAACACTAATAAACTTTATATCAGAAAGGAATAAATAACACACAATTTAACTGCAACACGGCACGAGCATCTGACAGTACTGAATACGCGCAAATTTAGGAACCTAAAGTGCAGTTTTACCTTTATTTATTTAAATTTATTTGTAGTAACAATGGGAATTCACAAATGCTGTGTAATTGGCTGTATTTATTCAGGTAAGCAACAATTATTCAGATTAGTATCACACTACTTTTACAATTTTGTATTTTCTTTATCATAACAAAATGCATTTTAATAATGAAGAGTTACATCACATAGGTGAAAAACAATAATACAAAATTCATAACTGACATGTTTTGCTTAAAAATTTTCCATCCAGTATAATCGAAAGCAGCTAATATTGAATAGAAAACTTAGGGCAAATTAAATTGTAGATTTAATTCAAATTTAATTAAGGCTTAATCATTAATTACTTAAATCTGAGGTTGATAGAAGAATAAGTTCTTTGCACTAATTTAGCTATTTGATTAATAAACTTCAGTAGATAATATTTCTTATTACAGGTACCGAAAGACATCGGTTTCCAAATCCACAGAAGGACTTGCAACGCATGCTACTATGGATAACTATTGTGGGAGGTGACTTGCTAAGGTTGACACCTCAAGATGTCTATAATAAGAAACGTATCTGTAAAAATCATTTTGAAGAAAAGGATTTGACACCAGGCAAAAATAGAATAAATTATAAAGCTATTCCAAAATTGTTTCTGAGTAGTAAGTATTGTGCATGAATAGTGTACGATGTGTGAATTGTAAAAGTTCTTCATTTTCAGATTGTTTAAATCCTACTCATTTTCCTCAGGAGGCCGCTAATAACACTGAAGTTGAACCATCAAGACCTCAAAATGATATAATACAATATAGTCAAGAAACACCTATCATAGGTGCTCAACATTGTTTTAAAGCAATCACCACTCCAAGAAAGTTCCAAGGTAAAGAAAATGTAGAATTGTCATGTACCCAAGAATAAAAAACTATCCTTTGTGATAGAATTTGATATTACCTGCAAATTTTATATTTTTCAAAAATTAGTATTTTCTTCAAATAGTACCTGAATTGAATGCTAAAATATCTTTGAAAGAATTCTGTAATTGAAATACACCAATATTATTTGTAGTACCTACTTTAAATATGCACTAAACCAAAAAACTAAATTGTCAGATATTATCTCTTGGTTAGTAGGGCAGTTTATTTAGATGAAAATATATGGAACATAAAAAGCACAAAATATAAAAATATATAGATATAAAATCTTTACAATTATTTCATTGTAAACAATGAGAACAAACCGTCAATAAACATTTGAAGTAATATAAAACAAAGAAAACTCAATAAAATGTTTTTAATGGAAATGTAGAAAAGGTATTGTGAGAAAAGTTAATTTTTTGGAATGTAAATTTTTGTTGATAAAAAAATAAACAAAAAACTGTTTTTGTAATCAGTATAAACATTGACCAGCAATGCAAATTTTAGTCAGTAACCTTAAGCACCTATAATGTAAAGCTGATATTCCCCCTTGTTCTGTAACTCAAATTGAATCGAAATCAGTGAATTTGACAAATCAGATCGTAACGTAATCGAATTAGTATGCCATAATTCTGCTTGGTTTGTATATAAAAAAGTTAAATAGACTGATGAATAGCTGATGCGTTCTACTTTCTTTATGGAGTACCACAGACTGTACTAAAAAAATATGATAGAGTTTGAATATTTTGATTTAAAAACATTCCTAAAAACATTCTAATTCCTGTCATACATATACAGGTTGAATTTTCAAAGTAGGTGGATATAAGTAAATTCGGTCGAAGTCGTGTAGGAGTAGAGGGGGTTCTAGCGTGTATCAACTCACGCTTTCAGTTCGAAGCATGCAGTTTCTAGAGCTGGCCGGCCTTGTCTCGCATTAGGAAGCTAAACGATGAGCGCGTATTTAACAATTTCATTTTTCAAAATACTTCCATAAACATTACAGTAATTAATTATAATAATATAGCTAACAAACAGCTCTAAAAACTGCAAGCTTCGAACTGAAGGCGTGAGCTGATACTCCTCTACTCTACACGACTTCGTCCGAATTTACTTATATCCACCTAGTTTGAAAATTCAACCTGTATGTATTTCGATTTGATCCGAAAAATGTTACAGAATAGGCCTGATTGTCTGGTGCTATTTAATTCGTTTAAATGATTTTTTCATTATTTCTGTTTCAGCAGAGAAGACATCTATTTTACACAGTGTTAGAGTTCGTCGCAAAATTCAGTTATCGCCAAAGGCAAGGTATATTTATGGAGAAGCTTTAAAATTGAAACGACAAGTGAGAAGAATTAATCAAAAGTGTCAAAGCCTCAAATCAAGATTACAGGCAATTGAAAAATTCTCTGACCAAGACTGCTTTAATAAAGTAGCTGCAAATATGTCATCAGCTGCAAAAGTTTTTACAAACCTTCAAATGCAAGAATCCAATAAAAAGTCAAAAGGAAGGAGATTCACTTTGGAGGAAAAAATATTGTCTTTATCATTATATAAACAAAGTCCAAAAGCATATAAACTTTTGGAAAGGTTGTTTACCTTACCTGCAAAGCAAACATTAAGAAATTTGCTTCAAAAAATTCCTATTACTGCAGGAGTTAATGAAATACTATTTCAAAATTTGAAAAAGTCTGTGTCAAACTTGTCAGCACAACATAGATACTGTTCGTTGATTTTTGATGAGATGAGGTTAATGCCCAATTTACATTACATGAAAAGTATGATTTTATAAGCGGTTTTGAGGATTATGGAGATATAAGAAGAAGTACCAAGATCGCTGATCACGTTTTAGTTTTTATGGTACGTGGTATAGTAAAAAAATATAAACAACCAGTGGCTTATGCTTTTACACAGGGCAGTGTAAGAACTGCACAGTTGATGTGCTTGATTAAGGACATTATTTCCAAATTAACACCGGAATTAAAAATAGTGTGAACTGTATGTGATCAAGGAAAATCTAATGAAGCTGCAATTAAGAAATTAATTAATTAATTAAGACACTAGAATAGAATATTTAAAGAAAGGAGAAGAATGGCGTGGTAACTTCTATGAAATTAATGGTGTCAAAGTAACACCTATATTTGATCCACCTCATCTCTTAAAAGGTGAAGGAATAACTTACTTACAAAAAATTTGAAATACACCTTAAATGGAAAAACTGCAGTTGAGAAATGAAAACATATAAGCGAATTGTACATGATAGACCAAGGAGTTGATGAAACACGACTCTTACCCAAGCTTACTGAATGTCATATAAATCCTGAAAAAATTCCAAAAATGAAGGTGAAGATGTGCACGCAGGTATTCAGTGAAAGAGTAGCAGCAACAATGAAATTTTTATCATGTAAGTATGTCTACTTTTTAAATATTTCTCGCAAATTAAAATACTTTTTCACTGTTCAGCTGCAAAATGTAACCTCATGGAATATGAAGCAGCGGACACAGCAAACTTGATACAGTTTCTTGATAAGCTGTTTGACAATGTTAACGGTTCTACAACACAACAAAATGGCAAAATATATAGAACTTCGGTAACAAAAAAATCGTCACATCATCAGTTTTGGATAGAGGCCATACAAATATTGTCCAGCATGAAATTTATTGGCACACAAAATAATAAAGAAATGATACCTCCAAGTATTATAAATTGGGTATTTACATTAAGAAGCTTTCAAGATATTTGGAGTATGCTTTCTAATGCAGGAATAAAGTATTTTCATCCAAGACAATTGAATCAAGACCCACTTGAAAATTTTTTCGGTTGTGTTAGGAGCCATGGAAGTACAAACAGAAATCCTACATGTCAATCATTTGTATCAACGTTTAAAACACTTTTAATTGTGAAGAAGTAATTGTGGAGAAGATGATAATGTTCCCATAAATAATACTAGATTATTTTTTACTAATTTAATAAATAATCCTCAAGGAACTATTGAAGAGTTAGAAGAAACTGTCAGTAGTTATAATTACCGTAATACAAATGACAGTATAGGGGCACTTCAAAATATTTCAGTCCATAGCTCTGCATATGTCTGTGGATATATATTAAAGAAAATTATACCAAATTGTAGAACGTGTAATCAGTGTTTAACTACAAAAGAGGATGAACTCCAAAACAGTTACATTCAGGCCAGAGAATTTAAGAACAGAAAGTTGACATATCCATCCTTAAATTTAATGAGAGCATTTAAAAATACACAAAAAGTTATTTCACAATATCTGCCACAATTTTGCTACAAGAAAAATATGAAGAAGCAATTGATGCCAGTTTTGTACCAAGAAGTAGACTTCAATTTTTTTATGTGCCACATGCACAGAAATACATTTATAAGTGACTTTTTTAATACATCTTTTCGAATCATATGCCACGCCTGGTGCCGAGATTGTAATAGGGTTCTGCATGGAAAGGATGCAAGACCTCACAACGATGTGATAAAGAAGCAATGCAGAAACCGTTATTTAATTTACAATAAGCATCGAAAATAATTATTTCACATTTTATAATACGGTGTAGTCTCTATTACTTGAACGTCCCATAACATCATTACCCCTAAACGTGAACACCTTGTTTGGGTACTCTGCATGTTCTAAATCGTGAATTGGTGTTTAATATTCTAAAACGTGAACACTGGTATAAATAAAGGTTTGGGGTAACTGTTCATATTTGATTTTTTTAGAAAATAAAACAAATATATTGTACACACATATAATTTTTATGAAAATTAGTTTAAACATTTTTTAGGGAACCAATTTTGTTTATATTCCATTAAATAAATATTGTTTCAAGTATTTTCGAAGTTTTTTCTATACATACTTTAAATATGTAAAATAAAAATGTACACATGTATTATAATACAAACATATAATAATTCTCTAAATTTAATTTGCTCTGTATTAGTTTTAACGTTGCACCAACATATTTATGATGTTGCTTTAATCTCTTGGACAATTAAAATTAATTGTGTAGTTCTAGCAACATCATAAAATAAGTAGGTACATCGTAAGGACTTTTAAGCGGTAAATATTATACTTTATATTCTTTAACTACATTTTAAATAAAGGCGCCAAAGAAAAGCTTTTGCTGCCAACCACCTATGTCGCCACTGTTTCAATATTCCGCGCTTGTGTACGGGTGATAGCAGTCTATATATGTATATACATATATAAAAAGTGAGCAAATAAAAATCAGATTAGGGTAGGCGGTGCAAAGAAAATGTATGTCTGTGATTAACTGAATTAAGTAATGTAATACATTCATGGACTGTCAAATTTATTGACTTTTTATTTAATCACAGACATACATTTTCTTTGCACCGCCTACCCTAATCTGATTTTTATTTGCTCACAGGTTATGTGATATATATTATGTAGTCTATGCTGCTTTGCTTGACATTATTTTAACAAACTTGTCAAAATTAGAACATAAAGCTGATGGTAAATCCACAGAATCTGAAGGTGATACGTCTTCTCATTCGGATGTAGACAGCCCAGTAGTATCTACTCCTATTCGTACATCGGATAACTCAAATTATTCTAGCAAAAGTACTCCTGTAATGAAATGGGGCTTAAAATTTAGTGGTAATCAAAAAGATTTGAGTGTAAATGCGTTTATTGAAAGAGCAAACGAATTATGTGAAGCTCGGGGACTCACTAAACAACAACTTTTTCAATCCGCTATTGACCTTTTCAGTGGAAAAGCTTTAATTTGGTATCGCGTAGTTAAACGTTCTGTTCATGATTGGCAATCACTTTGTAAATTATTGCGGGAAGAATTTCAGCCCCATGATTATGATGATCGTTTATTAGAAGAGATTCATCGTCGTACGCAAGGACCGGATGAAAGTGTGGGTATGTTCGTGGCTATCATGACAAGTTTATTTGATAGGTTGACACAAGCTGTCAGTGACGATGAAAAATTGAAAATTATTTTACAAAATTGAACTCCATATTATCAAGAACGTCTTGCTTTAACTACTGTCTCCTCCATTGATGAATTGTTAAATTTAGGACACAAGCTGGAGAAAAGTAAGGCATACGTAGATCGATATAAACCTCCCATAAAACGTAATGTCGATTTAGAACCGGATTTAGCGTAAGCAGAAGTAAGCTCGTCGCGGTGTATAGATGAAGTTACACTATCTGCCAATCGTAATATAGTCTGCTGGAATTGTCGCAAAAATGGTCACATTTCACGCAACTGTACAGATCAGAAACGTAAATATTGTTACGGTTGTGGGTATCCTAATGTTACTTGACGCGATTGTCCTAAATGTCGCAATTTGGAAAACGGCAGAAGGAATCCCTAAAAGGTCGTATGAGGATTCCTTGTGATAAAGCGACCAAAAACTTTAAAACCTCAGAACCTTTGAATCCTCCACGTGATAACATTCAAGTAATTTTAGATTTTATAATTTCTCATGCCGAAAACGATGAACGTCCGTTCTTAGAAGTTAATATTTATGGAGTTAACATGTTAGGTTTATTAGATTCCGGTGCCTCAAAAACTGTTGTAGGTGCACAAGGTTGGCAAATATTAGAAACTTTAGGATGTAAAGTTATTAAACCTTCATTAAATCAGTGTACAGTAGCAAATGGTTCTACTTGTAAAATTTTTGGGAGTGTATTCCTTCCTATTCAAATATCAAACAAGACTAAAGTTATTGAGGTGTTAATAGTTCCGGAGCTGAAACATAAATTGATATTAGGCTTAGATTTTTGGAAGGCAATGAGTATTGTACCAGATCTTAGACATGGATATTGGCACTTTTCGGATAATAATCTGAATGTAGAAAGTCTACACGCTCAATCAAACACCATTATTGAACAGGAACCATTAAAAATATTAAACGAAACTTGTGAAAAATATTTTCGCGATATTGGAGATAGTCTCGGTTGTACCAGTTTGGAACAACATAAAATTATCACTGATTCGGCACCAATAAAACAACGGTATTATCTCGTCTCGCCTCTTGTTCAAAAGCATATCGATGAAGAACTTGACAAAATGTTGAAAAATGGAGTAATAGAGCCATCTAATAGTGCTTGGGCCTCGCCCATAATATTAATCCCGAAAAAAGATAAATCTTATAGGTTTTGTGTTGACTACCGTCGATTAAATAAAGTTACCAAGAAAGACGCTTATCCCTTACCATATATCTCGATAAACTTCGAAACGCGAAATTTATCAGTTCACTAGATATTAAGTCCGCATACTGGCAAATACCTATGCATCCAGATAGCAAAGAGCTCACTTCATTTGTTGTACCAAATAGAGGTCTTTTTCAATTTTGTCGAATGCCTTTTGGCTTAACAAATGCTCCAGCAACTTGGCAGAGATTAATTGATCGCGTCGTAAGCTATGATCTAGAACCTTATGTATTCGTTTATTTAGACGATATAATAATCATATCGGATAATTTTGAGAAACATGTAGAAATACTTAAGGAAATCTTTAGTCGTTTGAAAGCAGCAGGACTTACTCTCGGAAAAGACAAATGTAAATTTTGTCTGCCTCAACTTAAATATTTGGGATATATCGTAGATGCCAACGGTTTACATGTCGATCCTGAAAAAGTGTCCGCTGTTATGAATATTGCCACCCCAACCAACGTTAAAGAAGTTAGACGACTTTTAGGTATGGCATCTTGGTACCGAAGATTTATTCCTAAATTCTCATCTATGGTAGCGCCTTTAACTAATTTACTCTGTCATCGTAAGAAGTGGAATTGGACTAGTGCATGCGATGATTCCGTTTTGAAACTTAAAGAATCATTAGCTTCAGCTCCTGTATTAGCTTGCCCTAATTTTAGTCTGCCATTCTGTGTACAATGTGATGCGTCCGCATACGGTATCGGTGCTGTTTTGACTCAACATGGTACAAATGGAGAATATGTCATTTGCTATCTTAGCAGATCACTTACAAGAAATGAAAGAAACTATTCTACAACGGAAAGGGAATGCCTCGCTGTTATATGGGCTATAGAAAAACTTAGACCTTATTTGGAAGGTACCGAATTCAAGGTTATTACTGACCATCACTCTTTAATTTGGTTGAATAATCTCAAAGAACCCAATGGAAGATTAGCTCGGTGGGCCGTTCGTTTGCAACAATTTAATTTTGAAATTATTCATCGAAAAGGGAAAGATTCTATTGTTCCGGACACCTTATCGCGTTCTGTACCGATTATAGATAATATAAGCGCCGTTGAAGTCACAGAAACTGATGTATGGTTCGAAAATCTTAAAGAACAAATTTTAAAGAAACCCTCAAAGTACCCAAAATTCAGGCTTCAGGGTGACGAAATTTTCAAATGTGTTGACTGTAGATATCCTGAATTAAGAAGAGAACACGAGTTCTGGAAACATGTAATTCCTAAAAAAGAACGCAAAACCATTTTAAAACAGTTTCATGATGAACCTACTGCTGGTCATTTAGGTGTTAGAAAAACTTTGTATCGTATCGCAAATATGTATTACTGGCCAAAAATAAGAAGTGATGTGGTGAATTATATTAGACATTGTAAAGTTTGTATCGAACAAAAACCTGAACAACAAAAGAAGCCAGGTTTAATGACTGAACATCCAAGAGTTGATTCTCCGTGGAAGTTAATTTGTACAGACTTAATTGGGCCGCTGCCAAGATCCACTCTTGGTAATTTATATATTTTAGTAATTGCTGATTGTTTTTCTAAATTCACCTTGTTATATCCAATAAAGAAAGCAACCGCCGTTAAAGTTTGTAAAATCTTGGAAAATGAAGTATTTTTGTTATTTGGAGTTCCTCAATTTGTGATATGTGACAATGGTGTGCAATACAAGTCAAAAGAATTCCAGAAACTTATGAATAAATATGGCACTAAAGCAATCTATAATTGCTTGTACCATCCTCAGGCGAATCCTGCAGAACGAATAAATCGAGTAATTAAAACGATGATATCTTCATACGTCGAGGATAATCACAGAAAATGGGATGAGTTTTTACCTCAAATTGGTTGCGCTATACGAACTTGCGTACATGACGTTATAGGTCATACGACATATTTTGTCTGTTTTGGCAGGGAAATAGTATTAAAACCAGAAGTCTTTGGGAAAGTCGAAAATGAGAATCAGATTAATTTCGAAAAGCGTGAACTTAAAAATACTACCAAAGAAATGAGTGCACTATTTGAAGAAGTTAAAGATCGGTTACACAAGGCTTATCAAACGAGTAGTCATTATTATAATTTACGGCGTCGCGATGTAAAATTTAAAACAAACGATTTGGTGTGGCGAAAGAACTATGTGCTTTCCAATGCAGCAAATTATATTTCAGCTAAATTATGTCCGAAATTCGTAGGTCCATTTAAAGTGAGAAAAATAGTATCCTCTAATGTTTATGAGTTAGAAGACGAAAATGGACAGTCTCAAGAAGTGTGGAACATAAAAGATTTAAAAAAGAATCCGGATTAAAAAAAAAAAAACATTTTTTTTTTTGGGGAAGTAAAGGGGGGATTTGTTACGATATAATTTTGAAATATAGTTTTTTTTATATTTCATATACATTTAGAGCCTTTTGTTTCTGCTTCGGACTTCGGACTTCGTTTTGTCGCGGCCGTGCAGATATTTGCACGTCATCCTTTTCATGGGTGTATGTGATTGAATCTGAATGTGTTTCCAAGGTGTAAATAAATAAGATTGACATTTTTTTAAATTTTTCACCGAATTTCCGCTTGAACACGAGGTGTTTCTTCGAAAGAATTTACTTTATTCCCTGAAGTTGATTGATGGTGTTTTGGATGTGATAAATGAGTATCAGTTTGGCGACTGTCTAATCAATACCTTTTAAGGGATATTGAATAAAGCAAATTCAAGCAGCACTTTTGGGTCATTTGGATTCAGTGCGTCTTCTTTGGAAGGTTCCAGAAGTTCCCACCTAACATATTCAAGCGAAGAGAACCATAACACCAGGTATCTAAAATTATTATCCTCTCTTTAGCTGTATTATTGTCCATATTTTCTTTCATCTCAATGAAAGAGGTTCATGCACAAATCTTATTTATAAGTCAATCTTATGTAAGTTTTCTCCTTGATTTTAGGTTCTTTTTTTTTGTGTGTGTGGGATTTTAATTTCCTAAATTGAATGCGTGGACGCTGTTAGAGTTTTTCTCCCACTGTGCGGAATCTGATCTGTCGTGGATGGAAGGTGCCTCCTAGAAAGCAGAGACATCTCTCCTTCATACAAGATTATCTCCACCCTTATCCGAAGGACTCCATGAGCTAAGAGCAGATTCTTAAATTATTATTATTTTTAGTTTAATAACTTAGAAATTTCATTATTGCGATATAGTAACACAACTGTGAACCGATCAGATCTGAGCGTGTAGTTAAATTCACGAATAACAATACAGCGTTCGGTATTTCTGGAGCATACTATTAGTTATGTTCATTTAATAATTCTTTAATTAAATTTATATATATATTTGAATATCTTCTGTGTTTCAATTGTTTGTTGGAGAGAAAAGAACGAAACACTCACACCCATCTCGACTCGACTACCGGAGCAGTGTTTTTGTTTGACCATCTTTGACAATTACACTAAAATATTTTTGTAAACGTGTAATTTATTAAACCTTCTAGTTATCACGTTACAAGGTACTGCAGATTGGCCGTGCAAATGTTTGACAGATGTATTTTGATGTGTCTATTCACAATCAACAGACGTTTTGCACAAAGTTGATTGTGAATAGAGACATCAAAATACATTTGTCACACAAATAAGATGGCACCTACTGTGGAGCATGCTTCCAGTATTAGTGTGAAAAAGTGTAAAAAGTGTCATCAAATACCAGTTTCTGGATTAAAATGCATCAAGTGCCATACCATCATGCACCCAGGTTGCATAAAGTATTTTAATAATATCAAAAAGATTGACGAACAAGCAATAATTTGCTATGACGACCAGGGCGAAGAAGGCCTTATTGCTGAAAACGTAAGTGCTATTGCGAGCTGTGATGCCGATAACCCAGGAGAAGTCGAAAATATATCGAAAAGACATAGTGAGCCCCCAAGTGAGAAAGAGCTACATCTTTTAGAAATAATTAAAGAAAAAGACAATACAATCCATAACCTAAAGGATTATGTTAACTTCCTCAAGACCCAGGTGAGCCAATTAACTGCAATTATAACGCAAGGTTTTACAGTGAAGGAAATTATTCCGTTGCAATCTCAGGAGATTAACGATGAATTAAAGTGTGTTGGTCACACTGCGAATATTAAAGCTACGCCTGCGCCATATCCCGCTGCACTTGACAGACAAAGGATAAACAAAGTGTATCAAACATAACCGGCAACACCAAACCTAGCTATGCCAAATCAGTACTGAAACCTTCAGTAAGTAGTATAAACAGGAAACATGAATATAGTGCCGACAGCAACGCCAACAAAATTACTATCTCTGATGTCTCTAAGGCTCTGGCTAATGCCAAGGTAAGAACACCTGAGGTGAATGATGATGAATACATTAAGGAAAATACTAAAAGCACTACTAATAGGGAGTGAAATACTATCACCTCTAAGAAAAAATCAAGAAAGAACATACCGATTCAAGGTAAACAAATAACCAACCTCTATCAAGGGCATCAAAGAAAAATCTGCTCTGCATGTCTACAAATTGGAACCCTCGACTAACGAAGAGGAGCTAACCAAATACTTGCAGACAAGTTTCCCAGAAGTGAAATGTGAGAAATTAAATTCAAAATTTCCGGAACATTATGCTTCATTCAAAGTTATTGTGGACAAGAGTAACCTAAACAAGGCGTTAAATTCTGATTCATGGCCATGTGGTGTCAAGGTAAATAGGTTTTTTCACCGACGTACGAAAATTCAAGTAACAACGTAGCTAGTTTATCGTCAACATCACACAATGCTAACAAATCAACGACTCAAATCGTTGTCACTCATGTCAACGCCTTGTCATGTTCAAAGCCTATCAAATAAGGTTAGTAATCTTGAAGTATTTGCCAGCTATACCGATTCCGATATTATTTGCATTATTGAACACTGGTGTAGTCACGATTCAATTAATTCAATCCATTTACCTGGATACGAGCTAATGGCGAGTTTTTGTCGCAGTCAACGACTACATGGAGGGGTTGCAGTCTTTATTAAAAATAACTGTGAACTAAAAACATTGGATATGCAGAGCATAAACACGCTGTCCATAGAAATGCACTACGAAGTATGTGCTGTCAAAGCCACTATAAACCAATACAAATGCTGCATTGTCTGTGTCTACCGTCCACCTGATGGCTGCTTTGATACCTTCTTATCTCGGTTTACTCAGACTGTAGGGCCTTCAGCCCAGAACTGATATTGTGTGCCGACCTTAATATTAACTACCTAAGTAATGGTATTCATAAACAAATACTTGAAGATACACTTACCAGCTTTGGACAAAGCTGTACTTCCAATGCACCTACAAGAGAGAATATTCTCAATGCAAATCTACTTTCGTCGTCCAAAATCGACTACATTATAACAAATGAGCATAACTCAGATCTCGTCAAAACAGAGGTGCTGCAAGCCAACATAGCCGATCACCTAGCTTTAAAAGCTAATTTTAGCTTACCAATTCACCCAACTCAAGATACATCGAGGATTGGACCCTGCTTTCGATTGAACCTATCTTCCAGCTGTCTAACTGATCTAAGGGAACACCTCAATCCAGTTGTGTTTAATTTTGACAGGAGTTGTGATGTCGACGAAATCTTCAACGAATTTTATAATACTATCCTAATGGCTGTTAGTGAATGCTGCCCCTGGACGCCGATGAAACAATCACGCAATCCCTATGATAATCAATGGATCAACGAAAAAATAATCTCATCCAGCAAGCATTTAAGAAATCTTTATTGGCTAGCTGCCAATACAAGAAATGTAAACATGCAAAATGAATATCGTCTAAAGAAAAAGCAACACAAAAAATTAATCGATGACACCAAAAAGCAGTATTTCTGCAACCTGATTGCAACTGCTGAAAACAAACAAAAGAGAGCTTGGCAAATAGTCAACCACAGCCTAGGACAAGCAAGAACCAAAAAGGAAATTTCACTAAAACACAACAACACATTGATATCCAATAAAGAAGAAGTGGCCGAACTTTTTGCGCATCATTTCTCAAATGTTGCATCAGTTACCTTAAACCAATGCCTTGGTCCAACCTCCCAGACTACTCCAACAACAGGGATATTCAACTCTAAAACTTTTGCGTTTTTGCCCACTGATACAAACGAAGTGTACAAAATAATAAACGGTTTCAAAAACAAGTGCAGTGCTCGAGTGGACAATCTTTCGGCGAAAGTGCTGAGATCCATTGCAGGTTTGATTTCCCCACCCTTAGCCCTCATTATCAATCGGTCTATTGAGTGCGGTAAATTTCCCTCTGCCTTAAAAACTGCGTTAGTGACCCCTGTCTTCAAAAAAGATGACCCGCAAGATTTAAACAACTATCGACCAATTGCAGTCCTAAGTGCGATATCGAAAGTCTTCGAGAAAATTATGGTCAATCGACTGACCCATTTCCTTGATTTTTGTAATGTAATGAGCGAATCACAATACGGTTTCCGTACGGGTAGATCGACAGAGGGAGCCGTTATCAATCTTATAGAATATGTCTATCAACGAGTCGACGAGGGCCATTTTGTGGCTGGCCTCTTCTTCGATCTGACCCGTGCGTTTGACTGTCTAGACACTAACATAATTTGTGATAAACTTCATGCATTAGGTGTAAGAGGTACTACCTTAGCCTGGTTTGAATCATATCTGTACGCAAGAACAATCCATGTTAAAATTCAAGATGTTAAGTGAAACAAACATACTTTAAGTCATGGAGTACCTCAGGGGTCCGTGCTTGGCCCTCTTATTTTTTTACTGTATGTTAACGACATGGCAACTCATGTGGAAGCTAAAAAGCTCGTACTATTCGCAGATGATACCACTATGATAGTCACAGCACGGACCCCCGAGGTTCTCAAACAAGAAGTTTGCGCCGTTGCGGAGAACTTTATTTACTGGTGTACAAAGAATCGACTCATTTTAAACGTTCAGAAGACTGTTGTTATCTCTTTTTACAATAGGAAAAATCCGGGAAGCGAAACTTTTCAATTCCAAAACGACAGAATTATTTCCTCTAGTACCACCAGATTTTTGGGAATAATTGTTGACGATAGGCTATCTTGGCAACAGCAGATTGACGCGGTATGTAAACAGCTTAGCAAAGCTTTCTTTGCCAGACTCCAGTTAAAGAAGGTTCTCCCATTTGACAAGTTAATTGAGATGTACTACGCGTTAGCTTATTGCTACCTAACGTATCACGTCACGCTTTGGGGAAACACTGCCAATGTTCGCAGGGTATTTATAGCGCAAAAACGTTTGATTAGGCTTATCTGCAACTTGCGACCCAGAGACTCCTGTAGAGAAGTCTTCATAAGTAATCGCTTGTTAACATTTCCTTGTATCTATATATACAAGTGTATAATCCATGTAAAACAGAATATTGATGAATTTGTCATGAATTCTCACTATCATATGTATGAAACGCGCACCAAAAACCTACTTGCTATTCCGACGCACAACTCGAAAAAATTCGAACAGTCACCATCTTATATGGGAATCAAACTTTTTAATAAGCTACCTACATGTATAAAATCGCTAAACTATCAAAAATTTAAAACCACATTAAAAAAGCTTCTTCTTAGCAGGGGTTACTATACAGTCCCGGATTTTCTAGATGATGAACTGGAGCGCCACCTCAATCTCTTGTAATACTTGTAATTAACACGTACCGTGTTATATATTATGTTTACTTTGACGATGTACACCCGTTTCTTCTGTAAATGGCTAAAGTACAAATAAAGATGATTATGATTATGATTATGACACATTTGCGCGGCCAATCTGCAGTACCTATTTGCACTAATTTTCTGCACTAATTCAATTCTGAATGATACTTTGAAGTCTGTCGTTGTTTTCTTGAAAACAGTTCATTCGATACGTCTCTTTCGGCTTTATTCGAGGCTTTATTCGTCATCGGGCGCTTTGAAGTGGAAGTTCGCGAAGTGTATGATAGATGGCGGGCATACAACTTTAAAAGCGATGGAAGTCTAGTCTAACCTTCAAGGGTTAGTTCCTCAGATCAGAACATGAAAAAAAGTTCATATATAAACATATGCCCGCAAACGCACAGTTATTGAAATAAGGTGTTTTTTTTAATTATTTTAAATTAGCTAAAACAATGTAATTTACAATGTAAATTTCACCCAAATTTTGGAATCGGGGATATCTCGTAATTCTAAACAACTTTTCTTAGTAACATTTTTTGATCAAACAACGCCTACTATGTTTTTTCAATTTTTTGGAATTTCAAATGAAACACACTGTTTCTCAAAAGCTATGCGTTTGCGGACATATGTTTATTGAACTTTTTTTCATGTTTCAGCTTGAGAAACTAGCCCTTGAAGTTTGTCTCCTTATTGCAGTTACACCCTGTGTAAAGTTGAAAAGCAATAAAAGTCTGTCATTGTTTTATCGAAAATAGTGTTCGTTAATGGCTTGCAATTTTCATCATTCGATACGTCTCGTTCAACTTTATTCATTATCGGGCGCTTTGGAGTCGAACTTCGCGCGTGCATAACAGATGGCGATGTACAATATTATTAAAAGTAATAAAAGTCTATCGTCGTTTTCTCAACAACAGTGATAAAAATAGGGGCTTGCAATTTATCGTTCGATAGGTCTCGTTGGGCTTTATTAATTATCGCGCGTCTCGAGGTTGGACTTTGCGAAATGTATAATAATAGGTGGCGGCGTGCAAGTTTAGAAGTGATAAAAGTTTACTGTTGTTTTCTCAAAAATAGTGATAAATAGGGGCTTGCAATTTTCATCGTTTGATACGTCTCGTTCAGCTTTATTAATCGTCCGGTGGTTTGAAGTTGAACTTTGAGATGTGTACCACAGATGGCGGCATACAAGTTTGAAATCGTTGAAAGTCTGTCGTTGTTTTCTCGAAAACGGTAATAAATAGGGGCTTGCAATTTTCGTCGTTTGATACGTCTCGTCCAGCTTTATTCATCATCTAATAAAGGGCTGTTCAACTTTAGGTAATCCGAGGGCTACAGAAAAAGAAATGATTTATCCGAGGGCTGCATTGGATTGATGTTTCGTTTTTCGATTAACTTTCAATGAAACAATCGCTATATTAAATTTTTTGAAGAGTTCTACCGTTAGTTAGGCTTAGCAAATACTTCGAAAATTTCTTAAGAAAGAAGCACTAACTAGAAGAGTGCTGTCTGAACGGTCTTGTTTTGGATAGCTTGTGAAATGAACACATGCGTGTTTAAAAGCGACTTAAGTCTGTCGTTTTCTCGAAAATAGTAGATTTTAAAATTATCTAAAAAAATCCTCAGTAGTCCGGCTGTGATTTGAACTAAATTATTTAGCGATCACTTCATATTCTCTTTTTTTAATAATTGGATTCTGGGCTCTTACAACCAATTAATTTCTTGTTGCTTTAGAGTCCTACATTGCGATACCTACCTAAACATTTTCATTATTTATTTACAGCACCATTTGGCGTTTATAAATTGACGCTTCTCGTAATTGGTAATAGACGGTGAAGTCTAGCTCTCGAGAGCTAGAATTTGTTTGCACCATGCATTTCTATTTCTGTCATTTTTTTTAACTAGCTGCGGTCGTTTGAAAACGTTCAAGAATGCTACAGTTTCTTTCGTTTAGTTATGTTGCACTGATTATTTTAAACCACTGAGATAAATCGACATCGTCACGTCCATTGTCTGTCAAAACATTCTTGCTTCAAAAGTAGAGAGAGTAATGGCAGTTTGGAAGATTAATAGTACAATAAACAGCTGACCAAGCAAATAAACTAAATCTACTTCTCTTTTGATTGGTCAGCTGTTTATCTCGTCATTAATCTTCCAAACTGCCTTCTCATATTATTTTCTCTATGGACTACAGAAGTGTGACGTATTTGAAATGGGGAACTTTTCCAAACAAACGAAAACCACATGGGTTTGGCATTTTTTTCATTCTCATGTAACAATAAAATAAAGCAGAATTGGATTGACTTGATCATGTTAAGATTATAATTGAAATATTAATCTAGTACGAATTTTTAACTTATTTCTCAGGCGTACTGCATCACCATGGACATACATATCTAACCTCAAACGTCAAGAATCGTAATCATGTACTTCGACGATTACTGTTTACCCTAACAACCGTTGCTATTTGGAAAAGTTTTGATGTCAGCACTAAACTTATGCTGTCCATAAAAAAAAACTACTCAAAAGGCTTCCGCAATGCCATCTAGTGGTGATTCGGTGCATTACACCAAAATATTCTTGCAGATATTGAAGTAAATCACAAAATATAATAATGTGCATGGAAAATTTGAAGAATTTTCTAGTTAAAAACTCTATCTAACCCTGGTGCCCGACATGCTTTTTTGGCAACCCAAAATAATTGCGCAAAAACAGAGAGAATCAAAGTAGACTTTTCCGAGAGTTTCTGATGGCACATAATTTAAAACGCGACTGATTGCGCCTTCTCTATTCTTCCCGAGAGGAAAAAGCGAGTGAAAAAAAAACGAGCAAACAAAGACGAGACAGATTGGAATCACAACATTATTTAAAAATAAAAACGTACTTTTTCTGCAAAGAAATTAAGTAAATTATTCAGAATTCTTTTGTATAAGGAGGGCGTAGCTTTAAGTTGCGCTTAGCTTAGTCATCGTTAGATGGCACGCGTGTAACAAAGTGCGAATTAAATTATCGTAAACTGAGTATGTAGGCAACCAAACTTATATACGCGTGTACTTGAAAGCAAACATATAAGAAATCGTAGTCGCTTTAAACTCCGTTTGTAATTAAACACGGCAACGTAATGATAACAACAATTTGATAACTAAGTGCTCGCCGATGACTATTTAATTAATACCTGAATTAATTTTACGCAAACCGTTTTCCGTTCTTGTTTTCTTTATTTTTGTTTTCGTTTTTTTACAGCTTTGCTGTTATGAATGAATTAATTAGTATTGAATGAAATAAACGCCTTGGCTCTGTTTAACGCTTTCAACAGTAAAGTATCATTCAGAATTGAATTAGTGCAGAAAATTAGTGCAAATAGGTACTGCAGATTGGCCGCGCAAATATTTGACAAATGTACTTTGATGTCTCTATTCACAATCAACTTAGTGCAAAACGTCTTTTAATTGTCAATAGGCACTTCAAAATACATCTGTCAAACATTTGCACGGCCAATCTGCAGTACCTATTTGCACTAATTTTCTGCACTAATTCAATTCTGAATGAGCCTTTATTACTGTTAAGTTGAAAGTGTTCGGGAAACGTCCCTACTTGATTAAAGCTGGATTTACATGGAGCGTTGAGCGCGTCAAAACGCCGGGCGTACTGTACTCTCATTGGCTACTGCTCTTTACGTATCGACACTAACCAATGGGAGTAGAGTACGCTCGGCGTTTTGACGCGCTCAACGCTCCATGTAAATCCAGCTTTATTCTTTGTTGCGCGTAAGAGGGCGACCTCCGGGATTGATTTTTTTTTTAAACAAACCGCAAGCGCGAGTATGTTGTAATATGTATAATTACGTTCGGAAATAATTCGCCGAAAAGTATATAATAAACAATAAATGCGCGTGTTTATAATTCGGACGTTTATTTGTTTTTAATGTTAACAACTTGAATCCGCCGCGCTCGATTTCCCCATAAAAAATAATTTCCGCGTTTTCGTACGCGTTGCCGCGTAAATATTTACATATCTGCGGCGATAAATTTCTTTGAAGACGCATTATTCTAATTTATCTAGGGATTTACGCGCGCGCAATTAGCGAAACGCTCTTCGAGAAGACGAAGGAGAAGTAGAAGAAGCAGTGAAGTAACCGCGGCGGATATTGTTATAGAACTATATCATAATGAGTTTTGAAAGTGTTAAATTACATAAAATCAAGAGAAATTCGTTAATGTGTTTTGAAGTAAGCGTAAGGTCACTGTTAAATTGTTTATAATGACTCTAGTATTTTGAAATTGTGAATGTTCACACATTTACCTTTACGGTAATAGATTTATAAATACCTTCAACTTTCGCACATTTAGACTGGTAAGAATTAGTATATACATATAGAAACCTATCGTTACTCACAGACAGATCCAAAATATACAAGTCACTGTACGAACCATACATAGACAACCGACTGTTACTAAATAAAGTAATTAGATTTGTCTTGGTTTTTGCTTTGATCTCACAACAATATTAACAAAAGCAAAGCGAGATTTCGTTGAGCGCCACCTGCTCCGGTGGAGTTCTCCGGCGAGAGCGATTCCGGTCACGACGTGCATCTTGTTCTTGCGCCCGGCGATTCCCTGTAACGACAAAGACGACCGAGACTAGTTTAAAGTGGAAGACGCGCTCGAACCGGAGAGATAATAATGTATTAGATGAGGCATGGCCGGAGGCGTTTTTTTTTTGTAGGTGGTCAACGGCCTTTTCTCTAATGTCCTTTAGTCATTATGGTAATTTTATCGGTTACGTAATACAAACTTCCGATATAGTAAATTAATGGCCGTGCAGAGATGATTCCGCTATAGTGCAAAGGAAATGGACGATTTGTCTTTGATTTCTTCTTTTTTTTTCGAAGGCAATACAAATTTGTACAGGATTATCAAACAAAAGAATTCGTCCGATTCTAAAACCCCCGTGAAAAAAAAATATACAACAATCAATGATAATAAAAACGCTCTCTTCATGATGTAAGGTAATCACAAAAATTACATATTCTGTTTGCTTTAGGTGAAGCCCTTCATGTCACATTGAGCATGTCACTTGAAACTGAAACGTTGAACGCAAAATTTTAGATACTTTCCGCAGTTTACGATAACCTTTATAGGTCAAAATACAACGAAAGTTCATTTTTTCAATGGAACACCCTATATAATAAAAGTAGGTGTAACTTGGTCGGTGAAAGGACAAAGTGATGTTTAAAGTAATTTATTCATTCAGCTACAGTTTCGGTTGAGTTTCCAACCTTCTTCAGAGCCTATAACAATTTTTTAAAATTTGGAAAACAATCACTTTGTCCTTTCACCGACCAAGTTACACCTACTTTTAATATATTTTTGAGGACACCATACAATTGCAAACCCTATATAATATTACATTTTTGAATCCCCAAGGCAAAACTAGTGTGAACTCATGTGTCGCATGACGAGTCTGGCGTAAACGCTTCCTTAGCTAGATAAAAATTGATAAAGAAGGTTATCAATGTTTTATAAAAATAAATTATCTAACAATTGCTGAGGTGTTTATTTTTTAATTTTTATCTGGGAATATCAATAATCTACAAGTGTGCATAATTTTCTGCTATTTAATTACAATTTCAATGAACATTTTGCTTCTCCACTACAGTTTGAACGTATTTTGCCCTCCGTCCAAATCATTATTTTTTATTTTCCCTGTATTCCAGCCAATTTTTAAAAAAATTTGTACCTGATTATGGATCTACAAGTCATGCAGAGCTTTTTATAAAGAATAGTTTTTTTTTGTGAAATGTAAGATAAACTTTTTCTCCATTTGTATAAAACTTTTTGGGACACACTGTATATCTACAAATGCTTAGTTTTCCCTATTATGCCTCTATGAAGTTATTCAACAACCTACCAAATGAAATTCGGGCTGAGCAAGACACTCGAAAATTCAAAGAAAAGGTTTTTGATCTTTTAGTGAACTTGGAACCATACTCCCTAGATGAATACTTTAACTTGTAAACTTGTAATGTTATTTAATGTTTTTTTTTTGTATTGACATTTCCATGTATGTACTACACGTTTATGTTGTATTAGTATTTCTGGAATAAACTAACTAACTAACTTATTGCTTGGATATGATAATGGAACACTCTGTATATCATTACATTTTCGAATTCTTTGGTGGTTTTTAAAATTCGGCTTGATGGGACGTATCACGGATCAGATTTGAACGGTTTTCGAATTCCATCAAGTCAAGTTGAAAATCATCATAGTATTCGAAAAATGTAATTATACAGGGTGACTGTAATAACACCCGGCCCCACTAAAAGAATCCATGTCACAGATTGGAGGAAAAATATCAAGGCAATTCCAAGTCACTTAGTTTTCTAGATTTAATTGCTCAAAAGCAATAACGTAAAATACAGGCGATTACGTTGATTGACAAGTCATACATTATCTCGTAAAGTTTTATTGTTTTATGTCTTAAAATGCGACCTTCACATCGATTCATCCGACTATCTATTTCTAGTCCATTAGTTAAAGCATACAATTTCTTCAGCGATGGATGGTAGGTAAAATGAAGCGTTTTACGTTTTCATTCCTCGCAAATGTGATCATCGCGTATTGTGGTGATTTCTAAATATCTCCAGTAATTCAAATGCCATCGTCTCTAGGACAATTAATAGTTTATTTTAATTCTTGTTTCCAAATAATTCAATTGCTTAATTACTTATTGAAGAACACTGGAAAAATTTAAGTTTATTAATAAACTAACAAACACAAAGTACCTAATCGCTCTTAAGGCGCTTCCACTACTAAAATTAAGCACTTGACGCACATCTATCGGTTGTAAGTTATGTTACCACCATTCTAGTTGATCTCCTAGCGAATATTAATATGCGTAAAAAATATCCATCGTATTCATCCGGACCAGCTGATACCTAAGTTACGTAATAGGGGTCAGCGTCTCGCTGCGTTTGTAACAAATCCCCCCTTTACTTCAAAAAAAAAAAAAATTTTTTTTTTAATTCGGATTCTTTTTTAAATCTTTTATGTTCCACACTCCTTGAGACTGTCCATTTTTGTCTTCTAACTCATAAACATTAGAGGATACTATTTTTCTCACTTTAAATGGACCTACGAATTTCGGACATAATTTAGCTGGAATACAGGGATATTCACATAAACCGTTTCTTTAAAATTTGTTCTTTAAGATTTTCGAACCATACATCAGTTTCTGTGACTTCAACGGCGCTTATATTATCTATAATCGGTACAGAACGCGATAAGGTGTCCGGAACAATAGAATCATTCCCTTTTCGATGAATAATTTCAAAATTAAATTGTTGCAAACGAACGGCCCACCGAGCTAATCTTCCATTGGGTTCTTTGAGATTATTCAACCAAATTAAAGAGTGATGGTCAGTAATAACCTTGAATTCGGTACCTTCCAAATAAGGTCTAAGTTTTTCTATAGCCCATATAACAGCGAGGCATTCCCTTTCCGTTGTAGAATAGTTTCTTTCATTTCTTGTAAGTGATCTGCTAAGATAGCAAATGACATATTCTCCATTTGTACCATGTTGAGTCAAAACAGCACCGATACCGTATGCGGACGCATCACATTGTACACAGAATGGCAGACTAAAATTAGGGCAAGCTAATACAGGAGCTGAAGCTAATGATTCTTTAAGTTTCAAAACGGAATCATCGCATGCACTAGTCCAATTCCACTTCTTACGATGACAGAGTAAATTAGTTAAAGGCGCTACCATAGATGAGAATTTAGGAATAAATCTTCGGTACCAAGATGCCATACCTAAAAGTCGTCTAACTTCTTTAACGTTGGTTGGGGTGGCAATATTCATAACAGCGGACACTTTTTCAGGATCGACATGTAAACCGTTGGCATCTACGATATATCCCAAATATTTAAGTTGAGGCAGACAAAATTTACATTTGTCTTTTCCGAGAGTAAGTCCTGCTGCTTTCAAACGACTAAAGATTTCCTTAAGTATTTCTACATGTTTCTCAAAATTATCCGATATGATTATTATATCGTCTAAATAAACGAATACATAAGGTTCTAGATCATAGCTTACGACGCGATCAATTAATCTCTGCCAAGTTGCTGGAGCATTTGTTAAGCCAAAAGGCATTCGACAAAATTGAAAAAGACCTCTATTTGGTACAACAAATGAAGTGAGCTCTTTGCTATCTGGATGCATAGATATTTGCCAGTATGCGGACTTAATATCTAGTGAACTGATAAATTTCGCGTTTCGAAGTTTATCGAGATATATGGTAAGGGATAAGCGTCTTTCTTGGTAACTTTATTTAATCGACGGTAGTCAACACAAAACCTATAAGATTTATCTTTTTTCGGGATTAATATTATGGGCGAGGCCCAAGCACTATTAGATGGCTCTATTACTCCATTTTTCAACATTTTGTCAAGTTCTTCATCGATATGCTTTTGAACAAGAGGCGAGACGGGATAATACCGTTGTTTTATTGGTGCCGAATCAGTGATAATTTTATGTTGTTCCAAACTGGTACAACCGAGACTATCTCCAATATCGCGAAAATATTTTTCACAAGTTTCGTTTAATATTTTTAATGGTTCCTGTTCAATAATGGTGTTTGATTGAGCGTGTAGACTTTCTACATTCAGATTATTATCCGAAAAGTGCCAATATCCATGTCTAAGATCTGGTACAATACTCACTGCCTTCCAAAAATCTAAGCCTAATATCAATTTATGTTTCAGCTCCGGAACTATTAACACCTCAATAACTTTAGTCTTGTTTGATATTTGAATAGGAAGGAATACACTCCCAAAAATTTTACAAGTAGAACCATTTGCTACTGTACACTGATTTAATGAAGGTTTAATAACTTTACATCCTAAAGTTTCTAATATTTGCCAACCTGGTGCACCTACAACAGTTTTTGAGGCACCGGAATCTAATAAACCTAACATGTTAACTCCATAAATATTAACTTCTAAGAACGGACGTTCATCGTTTTCGGCATGAGAAATTATAAAATCTAAAATTACTTGAATGTTATCACGTGGAGGATTCAAAGGTTCTGAGGTTTTAAAGTTTTTGGTCGCTTTATCACAAGGAATCCTCATACGACCTTTTAGGGATTCCTTCTGCCGTTTTCCAAATTGCGACATTTAGGATAATCGCGTCAAGTAACATTAGGATACCCACAACCGTAACAATATTTACGTTTCTGATCTGTACAGTTGCGTGAAATGTGACCATTTTTGCGACAATTCCAGCAGACTATATTACGATTGGCAGATAGTGTAACTTCATCTATACACCGCGACGAGCTTACTTCTGCTTACGCTAAATCCGGTTCTAAATCGACATTACGTTTTATGGGAGGTTTATATCGATCTACGTATGCCTTACTTTTCTCCAGCTTGTGTCCTAAATTTAACAATTCATCAATGGAGGAGACAGTAGTTAAAGCAAGACGTTCTTGATAATATGGAGTTCAATTTTGTAAAATAATTTTCAATTTTTCATCGTCACTGACAGCTTGTGTCAACCTATCAAATAAACTTGTCATGATAGCCACGAACATACCCACACTTTCATCCGGTCCTTGCGTACGACGATGAATCTCTTCTAATAAACGATCATCATAATCATGGGGCTGAAATTCTTCCCGCAATAATTTACAAAGTGATTGCCAATCATGAACAGAACGTTTAACTACGCGATACCAAATTAAAGCTTTTCCACTGAAAAGGTCAATAGCGGATTGAAAAAGTTGTTGTTTAGTGAGTCCCCGAGCTTCACATAATTCGTTTGCTCTTTCAATAAACGCATTTACACTCAAATCTTTTTGATTACCACTAAATTTTAAGCCCCATTTCATTACAGGAGTACTTTTGCTAGAATAATTTGAGTTATCCGATGTACGAATAGGAGTAGATACTACTGGGCTGTCTACAATGAGAAGACGTATCACCTTCAGATTCTGTGGATTTACCATCAGCTTTATGTTCTAATTTTGACAAGTTTGTTAAAATAATGTCAAGCAAAGCAGCGCGTTCCTTCCCTAACTGAGTATCTTCAGACGATAACCTATTTACTCTACCCAATAAATGATTTAATTTCGAATTAATTTTGTCGTAAGATTTGGAGTTTTTATCCCCTTGAAAACTGTTCACTAAGCCAGTGATTTCCGTTAGTTTAGTTTGAACCGTGAGAATCTCATCGGTTTCATTAATTTCTAATTTAGGATAGTCAACAGGAGTGCCCTTCTTTTCTAATTTAAGTAAGTTACGCAAGCTTTTTCGCATTACATCACAGGTTCCGCCATCAGGAAAACCTCTAATCGACAATTCATATTTCAATTCATCTTGAGAGAGCCTATTTACACTAAACTTATAATAAGACATAATCGACTTATCAGCCATGGTACGAAATTGAAACAGTATTTAAAACATGTATATGTGTGACTAATAAAAGAATGTAAATTTAACACTATTCCACTATTCACCCCTCTCCAAAAAAATATTCAAGTATCTTCTGATCAAAATTTACAGGAGAAAAAAGAGACAAAAGAAATAGGGTTGGGCGCCATTTTGTAACGTGATAACTAGAAGGTTTAATAAATTACACGTTTACAAAAATATTTTAGTGTAATTGTCAAAGATGGTCAAACAAAAACACTGCTCCGGTAGTCGAGTCGAGATGGGTGTGAGTGTTTTGTTCTTTTCTCTCCAACAAACAATTGAAACACAGAAGATATTCAAATATATATATAAATTTAATTAAAGAATTATTAAATGAACATAACTAATAGTATGCTCCAGAAATACCGAACGCTGTATTGTTATTCGTGAATTTAACTACCCGCTCAGATCTGATCGGTTCACAGTTGTGTTACTATATCGCAATAATGAAATTTCTAAGTTATTAAACTAAAAATAATAATAATTTAAGAATCTGCTCTTAGCTCATGTAGTCCTTCGGATAAGGGTGGAGATAATCCTGTATGAAGGAGAGATGTCTCTGCTTTCTAGGAGGCACCTTCCATCCACGACAGATCAGATTCCGCTCAGTGGGAGAAAAACTCTAACAGCGTCCACGCATTCAATTTAGGAAATTAAAATCCCACACACACAAAAAAAAGAACCTAAAATCAAGGAGAAAACTTACATAAGATTGACTTATAAATAAGATTTGTGCATGAACCTCTTTCATTGAGATGAAAGAAAATATGGACAATAATACAGCTAAAGAGAGGATAATAATTTTAGATATCTGGTGTTATGGTTCTCTTCGCTTGAATATGTTAGGTGGGAACTTCTGGAACCTTCCAAAGAAGACGCACTGAATTCAAATGACCCAAAAGTGCTGCTTGAATTTGCTTTATTCAATATCCCATAAAAGGTATTGATTAGACAGTCGCCAAACTGATACTCATTTATCACATCCAAAACACCATCAATCAACTTCAGGGAATAAAGTAAATTCTTTCGAAGAAACACCTCGTGTTCAAGCGGAAATTCGGTGAAAAATTTAAAAAATGTCAATCTTATTTATTTACACCTTGGAAACACATTCAGATTCAATCACACACACCCATGAAAAGGATAACGTGCAAATATCTGCACGGCCGCGACAAAACATAAAAATATTTTTTTCCATTGATATTTAGTGTGTCATTCATCTTTAGCAGACGCACAATTTCCTGCTCGCCCCTTTCGTATTCTGTTCGTATCGTCCAGCGGCGGCCGGCGCCTCTGTCCAATGATGTCGCGAATCACCAAACGAGAAGAATTGGTTTGCGTCGTCGAACCCTTTGGGCGCAATCAGTAACGAAACGACGAATATTTTAAATATTTTATCAAAAAAAAAAAAGGAGAAAATATTAACAGGAAACAAACGCCTTTGATGTTTGCCTGATTGTGAGTTTTAAATGTAACACAAATTCCGAGCCAAATTAAAAATAATCGTTCACTAGGATGTATTATGTAAACATGCATTCTGTTGTGTGTACAAGAAGCTGATGTGCGACAACCGGCGTGAACAGTAACATAAACATATCTGGTTTTATTATGAGTCAAAAAGAAAAAGGAAGAAAGTAAAGAAGAAATGTCTGGCTTTAGTATACAATACTCTGCTAACATTGATTTTTGATTTTTTTTGACGGTGATCAAGAGAGTCAACGAAACAGAAACGCGAGTTAATAAAAATTCCACCGTATAAATTCTCATATTGTCTGGAGGCTCTTATTCCTTACGCACCACCGACTGTATACATACATATATCAAGGCAGGTGCATCAATTGACTGATTTCATCGGTTTATTATTGTTATTTTAAGAGAACGAACGGTGGCGACCGTTCCAGTTCGCGTTTATAAATAAAATACTGGTTTTGAAAGGTCAATTTATGCATTGGAAATTGCGACGGATCACGTAAAATAAGTACGTGACAAACGGCAAAGTTTTAAGTCAGTACAAGGAAAACTTACAAAGAAAAAACGAAGTTAAAAAAATGTACCAGATAACAAAAGAAGTTTAATAATGTGAGATGTTTGCTGCATTCCACAAGGCACTGTTTATCATAATGATTCTACAAGGCAGTAGCTTTAACCCTCTACTGTTAATAATTTTATTAAAGGAAAAAGTCCAAAGTGATTGAATAAAGCATTAAACAAAAATAAATAAACTCAAACCTAACAAAATTATTTCCAACGTTAACACTAATGTACGCGATGTTGTCGCTCGCAACCAAACCTTTCCAAATCCGATCGCAACCAGGACCGTATTCAAATTTCAATGGGCTTTACATTCACTTGATTCACCGACGAAAATGAAAACGATTTAAAATATTCGACACTTAAACCATGGTTCGAAGGAACGTAAATAGATAGCGCCTCGAAAATTACCACGTTTATAAAATTCGATGGAACGTATCAAACGATGAAAATTGGAAGTCTCTACCTCTCACCGTTTTCGAGAAAACTACGACGAACTTCTACGGCTTGCAAGCTTGTGCTGATGTCGCCATCTATCGCATCTTTTGCGAGGCATCATTTTACGCACATTATAAATAAATAATCAAAACTAGTGATTCGCTACGTTTATAAAGTTCGATGAAACGTATCAAACGATGAAAATTGGAGGTCTCCACCTCTCACCATTCTCTAGAAAACTACGATGAACTTCTACGGCTTGCAAGCTTGTGCTGACGTCGCCATCTATCGCATCTTTTGCGAGGCATCATTCTACGCACGTTATAAATATATAATCAAAACTAGTGATTCCAACTATTAATGTAAAGATCTAGCGCCAAAAAAAATATCGAAAATTACGTTCTTGTCTTTGACCGTTCTCGAAAAACCCACGCCAGAATTCTATCGCATGTACGTTTGACAGCGACATCCTGTGTATTTTTCTCGAAGCGTCAATTTAAAACCCAACATGATTTTGTGAGCAAATAACTATTCGAAACTTAAACTTTAGTATCACAAACTCTTTTAAACGGACACTAAATGGCGCATAAACAGCTGTCGAACGACTGCGAAACGTTAAGTGTTTATGCGCCATTTAGTGTTCCTTTAATAGAGTTTGTGATACAATTTTCATCGGACAAGAACCAGCTTTAATTAAACTTTAGTGTTTCGAGGGAACGTTAATAGATGACGCCACGAAAATTACCAGGTTTATAAAGTTTGACGAGATGTAAAGGACGGTGAAAATTGCAAGTCTCTGTCTATCTCCGTTTTCGAAAAAATCACGACACACTTCTGTCACTCGCAAACTTGCATGTATGTTTCACGCCGCCATCTTCTAGAATTTTCGCAGAACAATTTAAAACGCTAAGTGACCTTAAGAGTGAATAATAATAACATTCGAAATTTAAACCAGCGATTCGAGCGAACGTAAATTGATAGCGCCAAGAAAATTGTCGCGTTTATAAAGATTAAGTCAAGAACTGACCGCGCGATGTCGCAACATAAATTGTTGTTTACAAAGTTCGATGTCGAATAGTGAAAATTACAAGTCCCCGTTTATGACCGCTTTCGAGAAAACCACGACAGATTTCTATCGCTCGCGTAATCGTGTATGTTTGACATCGCCATCTATCGCGCTTCCCACGAAATATCCATTAAAACTCCAGATGATATTATTATTATGATGAGATGTATCGAATGACAAAAGTTGCAAATCTCTGTCTATCGCCGTTTTCGAGAATACGACAACTTCCATTGTAAACCGTGTGTACGTTTGACATCGCAATCTATCGCGCTTTTCACGAGGCATCAATTTAAAACTCCAGATGATGTTGTTACGAATGATTAACCAAAACTAGTAGTAGGGATAGGCCGATTCTGGAACCTCCTCCGACCTTGACGGAAAATTCAAGGTCAAGGTCGGAGGAGGTTCCAGAATCGGCCTATCCTTGACGTGACTTTCGCCATAACCTTGACATGGAGGAGGTTCCACTTTCAAGGTCAAGGTCGGAGGAGGTTCCAGAATCGATCTACTCCTGACCTTCACCATAACCTTGACGTGGAGGAGGTTCTAGATTCAAGGTCAAAGTCGGAGGAGGTTCCAGAATCGTTCTTGAGGTAACCTTGAAATGACCTTGAAAAGACCTTGAAATGACGAAGTAACCTTGAAATGACCTTGAGGTGACCTTGAAACGACCTTGAGGTGACCTCGAAATAACCTTGATGTGACCTCGAAATAACCTTGAGGTAACCTTGATATGACTTTGAATGTAACCTCGAAGTAACCTTAACATGATCTTCAAACCACTTTAACCTTAAAGTATCTAGCATATACAGGATGAGTTTTTTTCGATGTTTAGCATTGGGATCTCGGAAACTAGCAGAGCTAAAGAGACGGTTAAATGGGGAAAGATTTGTAGTTTTAGGAGCTCAGTTTAATGCAGCTTTTGTTTTTTTCTTAAAGTTCATGGCTGGCTAGATATTTTGAAAAAACTGACTTTTTATAAATTCGTTAAATGCATATAGCTCGGTTATTCTTGATTTTAGAGAAAAGTTGCAAGACAAAAGTTGTACAGAATTATGTTCTTAATTAAACAGTGGAACTAAATTTTCCATATAAGCTCTTATTTTTCAGTTATGACATAAACATCAGTTTTTTTAATGGAAACCATAGTAGGCCATGAATGAAAAAGAAATGCCTTTTTTTTACCTTTTCAACGATGTAACATTCGATATGGTTATTTAAAAAAACGACGGAGATACGGCAGTTTTTCTCTTTCAAAATTGTTTATATGGTTGGCCATGGAAACAAAAGTTTATTGCAAACAAAAGTTTATTATATAATTGCAAATTATAAACGATGAGCAAATAAAAATCAGATTAGAGTAAGCGGTGCAAAGAAAATGTATATCTGTGATTAAATAAAAAGTACAGTTATCGTAGTAACAGTGAATCACAAGGACAAGTCCTACTCTCCGACCCTGGTATACTTGCAGTTGTTCATCTGGTGAATTTTTAAAGGTTCTTTTCTGAACCACAAGAATGATCTTCCAAGGTTTCGCTGCTTTCGTGTTTGTAAACTAAACTATAAAATAATTTATACGTACAAATTATTGGTTTTGTATTTCAATGTTTTGCATAGCTGTTTGATATTTAACAGTATTTTGAGTTGGTGATGAAAATGAACCCTATCTCAACAAAAAGCGGTCATAAAGTGAGTGTTTACAAAAAAGAGTTGACATTAAATCAATGTTAAAAATTTCCAAAATTGAAGAAAACATGAACTTACAGTGATACTGATGTTTTGAGGCTATTGAAATATTGAACCATTGTTGGTATTAGAGTTTTGATTCTGAAACGTATGTCAAAAAGAAACGGCGAACAAAAGGTCAAAGTAATATAAGTGAGCAAATAAAAATCAGATTAGAGTGGACTGTGCAATGTTTGTGATTAACTGAATTAATTAATGTAATACATTCATGGACTGTCAAATGTATTGGACCCGTATGTTGGACCAAATGTATGTAACCTTTATTATTTAATCACAGACATACATTTTTTTTGCAGCGCTTACTCTAATCTGATTTTTATTTGCTCGCCATTTATAACTTGCATTTGTCAATAAACTTTTGTTTCCATGGCCAACCATATTAACAAGTTTGAAAAAGAAAAACTGTCGTATCTCCGTCGTTTTTTTAAATAACCATATCGAATGTTATATCGTTGAAAAGGTAAATAATAAGGCCTTTCTTTTTCATTCATGACCTACTATCGTTTCCATTTAAAAAAACTGATATTTATGTCACAACTAAAAAATAAGAGCTTATATGGAAAATTTAGTTCCACTGTTTAATTAAGAACATAATTCTGTACAACTTTTGTCTTGCAACTTTTCTCTAAAATCAAGAATAACCGAGCTATATGCATTTAACGAATTTATGAAAAATCAGTTTTTTCAAAATATCTAGCCAGCCATGAACTTTAAGAAAAAAACAAAAGCTGCATTAAACTGAGCTCCTAAAACTACAAATCTTTCCCCATTTAACTGTCTCTCTAGCTCTGCTAGTTTCCGAGATCCCAATGCTAAACATCCTATACAACTCACCCTGTATAAGGAGGTGCATAAATTCGTACCTACAGATGAAGTGTGACACTCACGTTGAGTTAACCTATTGTATTGAACATGATCGAAGTAACAGTTCTAAAAACATGTTTGAGTGTAATCAGTGCGGAAAAGAATTGATAATAAGAATCGACACATGCGTACAGAATGTCACGGTAAACGTTTGAAATTAAATGAAGCCGGTCCATCCAAAGTTCTTGACCCCGTGAACGTTGTGAAATGTGATGTCTCGAAATATACATTAACAGAAAGTGTTTGTCAGTACACCTACGTAGTAATTCACATAAAAGCAATGCTTTTGTAATTGTTGATAATGGTGTAGAAAAAATAGCGGGTGCATTCGGTGATAAAATTGTTTCGTATCGTATCACGGAACCCTACAACTATGTGGACGTTGACGACTTTACGTATAATATTCAAGAAAAAGTATTAACTTTGGTTCATAGTAACCTGTGAGTAAATAAAAATCAGACTAGAGCAGGTGGTGCAAAGAAAATGTATGTCTGTGATTAAATAAAAAGTCAATAAATTTGACAGTCCATGAATGTATTACATTAATTAATTCAGTTAATCAAAGACATACATTTTCTTTGCACCGCCTACTCTAATCTGATTTTTATTTGCTCACTTTTTATATTGGATATTCATAAAGCGTTAAAATGGAATGTGGAAATTTTCGGAGTGTATTTCTTGGATTCTAAACAAACTACCGAGATAAAATCTTTCAATACCAAAAATAAAATAACTTGTTTTGGAACGGATTTATATAATATAACCTGTGAGCAACTAAAAATCAGATTAGAGTCGGCGGTGCAAAGAAAATGTATGTCTGTGATTAAACGAATTAATTAATCTAATACATTCATGAACTGTCAGATCAGCCTAACGCCGCGTTAGTAACAGACATACTTTTTCTTTGCACCGCCTACTCTAATCTGATTTTTAGTTGCTCACAGGTTATATCGGGACTTCGTAAACGAAATTCATGCTAAAATGTCAGAATTTCAGGAGCGAGATTGAGGTAAAGAAAGTAATTAATACATTCTTTTGGAATAATGTATAATGTTGTTGCAGGGTGGACTTTGTGTAGAATTTTGTATATGGAAGTCAACGTTAATAAAGATAATCGGTTGAAAGCATCCAGCTTCATGTCATTACCGGCTTCAATAAGTGCGAAAAAAGCAGTGATAAACATTAGAAATAATGACAACGCTTGTTTTGCCTGGGGGATAACATCAGCGATGTGTCAACCGACAGGTCTTCCTCAAAGGATATCTTCGTATCCCCATTATAGTACGGTAGCAGATTTCACAGATTTAGAATTTCCACTGAAAGTTTGTGATGTAAAAAAATTTGAAAGTCAGAACAACATTTCTATAAATGTTTATGGACTTGCTTATCATTATAACGGTAACGTTATATCACAAACTCTTTTAAACGGACACTAAATGGCGCACAAACACTTAACGTTTCGCAGTCGTTCGACAGCTTCGTCAGAAGTGAAAATATTATATTTTCAGAAAGTGAAAATATTATACTTTCACTTCTGACGAAGCTGTCGAACGACTGCGAAACGTTAAGTGTTTGTGCGCCATTTAGTGTCCGTTTAAAAGAGTTAATGATACAATTTTCATCGGACAAGAACCAGCTTTAATTATGGGTAACGTTATAGTCTATGAAGTTGTAGGACCGCTACATTTTACTAAAAATCGAAAAGATATTCATATAAATTTGTAATTGGTTGATGACGGTAACGAAAATACTCACTATTGTTGGATTAAAAATTTATCGCGTTTAATGTCAAAACAGACGTCACACCACGGTCACGAGAAATATGTTTGTGAAGTATGTTTAATATACTTTCCATGTGTAGAAAAATTGCAACGACACGAAAGAGAAGATTGTAAAATTATCAAAACAATTTTACCATCAGCAGAGTTAAAAATAAATAAATATGGTGAATCTATCCCAGAAAATACATTACAATTTGAAAATTTTGAGAAGCAATTGAAACTGCCCTTTGTTGTGTACGCTGATTTCGAGGCTTTACTAAAACCTTTAGATAGAGTTGAACCAACTCCAGATAAGTCTTTCACAGTTAAATGTTATGAACACGAACCTCATTCTTTTGCGTATTATATTAAGTGTAGCTTTAATAACAATTTGTCAACATTAAAGTTATATCGCGGACAAAATGCTGCTACTGAGTTTATAAAATCGTTAGAAAAACATATTAAAGAGATTTATGATAAATATTTAAGTAAAATTAAACCAATGCTTGATTTAACACGAGAAGGAAAAGAGGCCTACGACAGCGCAACGATGTGTCATATTTGTGAAAGACCAATATTGGATGTTAAGGAAAAAGTCCGTGACCATGAACATTTAACTGGAGCGTTTAGAGAAGCTCCTCATTCGGTGTGTAATGTTAATTTTAAAATACCAAAATTCATTCCAGTTTTCTTTCATAATCTTTCTAATTATGATAGTCATTTATTTGTGAAGACGATGGAATTAGAAGAAGAAGACGTTGATGTGATCGCGCAAAATAAAGAAAAATATATATCTTTTTCGAAATTAATACACGTAGGGGATAAGATAGATTGTAAAGGAAAAAAGCGCAAAGTCTATTTCAAAATAAGATTTGTAGATTCTTTTCGTTTCATGCAATCGTCTTTGCAAAAATTAGGCTCATACTTGGAAGATTGGCAATGTAGGGAAATTAGGAAATATTTCAGTGATGATGAAATGTTTAAATTAGTACGTCAAAAAGGGGTTTTCCCATATTATTTTGTTAACTCATTCGAGAAATTAGATTATCCCACCTTACCTTCTAGAGAATAATTTTATGACGTGCTAATGATGAACACATTAGTGATGAAGATTATGAAAGAGCACAGCGCGTTTGGAATTTATTTAATTGTAAAAGTATGGGTGATTACAGCGATATATCTGTAACATCAGATATTTTATTTTTAGCGGACGTATTTGAAAATTTCAGAGATCTTTGTATTGATAATTACAAACTTGACCCTTGCCATTTTTTCACAGCTCCGGGATTAAGTGGGGATGCAACGTTACGAATGACGAAAATTAAGTTAGAATTATTACACGATGTTGATATGTTCCATTTTTTCAGAATGGGTATTCGTGGTGGAGTGAGCAAGTGCACTAAAAGAATTGAAAACGCTAATAATAAATTTTTACAGAGCTTTGATTCAAGCAAGGCAACTAATTATTTACTTTATCTTGATGCTACAAATCTCTATGGGCATGCGATGTGTACCGAGATTTCCATGGGGAGAATTTACTTGGTTAAGCAGAGACGAAATTAACAATCTTAACATTTCAGAATTAGAAGAAAATTCAGATGTTGGGTACGTATTCGAAGTAGATTTGGAATATCCGACTTATTTACATGAAAAGCACAACGATTTACCGTTTTGTCCGGAAAACATAATTCCACCAAAATCAAAATATAGTAAACTTATTCCAAATCTCTGTAACAAAACCAAATACATAATTCACTATTTAAATCTAAAGCAATGTTTGGAACATGGTTTAACATTAATTCAAATCCATAGGGTAATTAAATTTAAACAGTCTCGTTGGTTAAAAATATATATAGACTTTAATTCGCAGAAACGAGCTGAAGCGAAAAACGAATTTGAAATTTTTTTTTACAAGTTAAATAAAAATAGTGTCTTCGGTAAGACCATGGAAAATGTTGAGAATCGCGTCGACATTAAATTAGCTACCAGGTGGGAAAGTCATAACCTTTATACGTAGGATTTTGTGTTTTGGAAACATCGAAAACAGTAATGTACGAGTTTTGTTATAATTTCATAAAACGAAAATATAACAATCATGCAGTTCTATTATATACCGATACGGACAGTTTAATATTATCCGTTAATACTGGTAATGTGTACAAAGACATCAAGCAAAATTTAGATAAATTCGATACTTACCAACAAATAACATTCATGAAATGCCTCAAACTGAATCAATTATTGGAAGATTCAAATTAAAAATTAATTACAAATATGTTATAGATAAATATTTAACTGTGGATGACTATAAAGAAATTATTGAACGAGATGGTTTCATTTTTAAAAAAATGTACGTGTTTCATTCAGATTTTCATACGGTGTACACAGAGTTGAAAAATAAAGTTGCATTATCATCGAAAGATGATAAGCGTTATATTCTGGATGACAAAATTCATACTCTCGCATGGGGTCATTATAAAATTGCTGATATAGAAAGAGATAGAAAACTGAAAGAATTAATTGAAGAATTAGAAAAGGAATTAGAAAAAAGTAATAAAAATAGTAAATAGATTAAATATGTTTCATTTATGAAATATACTACAAAGTAAATATGTTAGTTTGTAAAATATATTTATTGTAAATAATGTATAAATGCATGAGTTCTTCTCAATATATCTCTATAGTCACGTACATCGTGAAATGCAAATTTCTCAGGAGCTTTCTTAAAAATCAGTTCATATAAACCTTTTGTACCTTTATATGTTAAGTCTCCTATTACAAGATCACGACCATCAAACGCAACTTCCGCGGCACCAATAAACAATTTCTCATCATGTTTTCTTACACCGTGTTTGGTGTCAAATTCACTTTCCACATCAACATTAAATCGTGTAATATAATCACGTGGTAACGGATCAATTTGTTGTAAAGCAGCCTGTACCTCTGGTGATTGTAATTTAGATTGTAGTATTGATTTCCGTTCTTGTAAAAGAGTATGAGTATGAGCTTCGGATTCGTCTAAAGGGACACTACTGCTATCTGTATGAAACTCTTCAGCTTCTTCATAAGCAGATTTTGATGGTGGAGATTCAGGTTCTCCATGAGAGATGTCGAGAATTTCTTCTTCTTCTAAGATGGAAGATTGTTTCTTTCCAATTTCACGACCAACTGATGTTGAAGTACTCACATCGTGCTTTTCTGACCATGTAATTTGTGATGAAGGATCAGATTTTAATTTATAAAGAGGTCTTTTTCGTATGAAAGAAGTTTTCGGCTCCTCTTTAAAGCCTTTTTCTCTGGCTTCTTCGTACGATTGCTGCTCTTCTTTTGTAGGTAAAATACTGCGAACAACATCCAGCTTATTGACAATATCTCTTAGTGGTTCCACAATAGGTGAATAAGTCGCCTGAAGGTATTTTTTTGATTGTTCAATATGATGTTTTGATCGTTAGATATCGGATTTAAGTGTTTTTAATTTAGTACGCAAACTTTCACGTGCAGCAGCTAATTCAGCTTTAAGTTTATTACTCATAGTGCATCCGTTGCTGCGGCTGCGGCCCCAACATAGGCGGCGCAAACACTGCTCGTTTTACCCGCTTCAAACGAATACGTTGAGGCGCCGCCACTGGCTGCTCCGGCGTCGCCGTCAGCGTTGGTGTTGGGGTGTATGATGGTGAGACGGCTGAGTTTACCTGCGGAAACACAACCGATGAATAATTTATCATTGCGGTTTTCGCATTCCATCTGTTAACTGGATGAGTACAAAAATAACTACAAAAATAATATACCTGTAAACTGTAAAACTAAAAATAATTTACTCACTTTCAATTCCACCTGCTCTAAGAAAATGGATTTAAGTGTTGGACCATTGGGTGAAGACATCTGTAAATTGAATAACATTAATAATACAGATGTCTTATTAGGTATACTTTATACCTAATCTATCTCTTGTTAAATATTTTCCCAACTTCATTTGAAGAACAAACCATTGAACAACAATAAACACAGACATATCTACCTTAAGAATTATCATAAAGTAGATATGTCTGCGGCAAGATTATGAAATAAATCTTGGATCAGACTCAGACGGTCGCGTACAAGCGAAATTTTATCGTATTGTTCGCTCAAAGCCCGGTCAGTCGGAGACCTTAGGCGAACTATACGCATAATTTCGCCACATGTTTCTAACTCGCCCGTGACTTTTCTAAGATTTCTCTCACCCTGTAAACAATAATTCCTTAATTCGGGCATATTATTCCATCATAATAATTTTGGACTGTTGAGATAACTCTAGATAAATTGGAAAAGGGTTCTTGTAAAGGAATAGACTGTAAGGGTTCTTGTAAAGGAATAGAGGATGCTAAGGGTTCTTGTGAAGGAATAGAGGGAGCTGGTGCTTGTGAAGGAACTCGTTGTGAAGAAACGGTAGATGTAAGTGGTTCTGAAGAAACGATAGGTGTCGACATTCGGGGCTGCAGTGGTTGTGAAGAAACGACCTGAGGTGCTGGAATTTGAGGTTGTGGGGATGGTTGAATCTGAATATAGGAAATAATGTTAACAGATTTTGATGAATTAATATTATCCCCAATAGGTGATTGAGCTGGTGATAATTGAGATATCTCCATTGATCGGTCTGATATATTAATTATCTCAGAATCACCAGATTCATTAGGATTTAGCGGGGTATTATCTGCAACAACTCGAAGTTGCGACTGACCTAACAACTCCGCACTAGACTTTTGCTTAGACAAAAACATTGAATTTGAGTCATTTGGCGGCGAACGTAAAGATGAAAGGAGAGCTTCTCTTCGATTAACAATCCTAGTCATCCTTTGTTGACGCCTAAATAACGCATACTCACGGTTAGGCAACCACAAACTTTCAGCGGTCCTTAGATGAGAAGATTGACTACCTCGCGTACATCTGTGACTACCCCGAGTACATCTGGATTCACGAGAAAGAACGTGATAAAGTTCAGAAATAGAAGCAGGTGCAAGTGTAGAAATAGGAGCAGCTTTAGAAATACGAGCAGATTTAGAAATAGGAGCAGATTTAGCAGCAGCATGTTTAGAAACGATAGATTTTACGGTGGAAGCGGTGGAAGTAACGATAGGAGTAACTATTGATTGTTGGGAAACTAGTGAAAGGGATTGAGTGGGCTTAAGAACGGATTAGATAGATTTAAGAAAATATGAAATAAGGGGTTCTGCGGGTTGAACGGAAACTGCTTGAAGTGGCTTTGAAGGAATAATTATAAATTGAGGAATTTGAGGAAGGGGTTTTGTTTGAAGCGGAAGGGTTGAGTTTGAAGCGGAATTTGAGTTTGAAGGGGTTGTGTTTGAAGCGGAAGGGGTTGAATTTGAAAAGAAGTAGAAGTGGTTACTAAATTATTTTGTTGAACCGGTTGAATTTGAAAAGAAATATTCGGCGTTAGTAAATTATTTTGACTTAAACGATCTATCTCGTCACCAAGTACGGTCAAGGCAGAATCAACTGCACCTTCCTGGTGGAATGACATTGAAATGGCTACTTCCTCCAGGAAGGTGCAGTTGATTCTGCGGAGGAAGTAGCCATTTCAATGTCATTCCACCAGGATGGCACAGCATTTGCCTGAGTGGTAACTGCACTCTGAGAAGTTTCTGGAAGTGCAGAAACCACGCTAGTAGTAATTGAAGTTGAAGGATTAGTATCCTGCAAATATTGTTGTAAAATTGAACGTTCTTCATTTCCGCCGCCAATATTCGACATTACTGTTATGTAAAAACACGGGATGCATTAAAACATATCATTTTAGTAATCGTATATAAAAAATATTCACTATTAGATTGATGATTGGGTTTAAGAAAAAGAAAAAATAAAATGTTAGATCTGCAACAAGGAACAAAAACAGTATTAAATTGTATTACCTTCAACTGTATTATCTTCATTAATAAAGAATGAACAGCATTTTATTATGATAAGTAATAAAAGAGGACTTACCAGTACTGTTGTAGAAAGCACTTATGATGTTAACTGAACGGAAAACTTCTTATATACCCGAAAAGTGCACGTTAAACCTTCAGAAATGATGTAATGGGGATTGTTTCATATTTGTAGGAATTGTTTAACATTTGTAATATCTAAAGGTTACATAAATGATGCAATAGGAAATTTCTATCATGTATTTCAATAACATCTAAAGGTTACATACCAGACGGGTGTGGGAATTTGTATGACGTCCTGTTTTCAAGGTAAAATGGCAGGAGACTGGACAAGGTACAATGGGAGGAGACTGGGCAAGGTAAAATGCGAGGACACTGGGCAAGGTAAAATGGGAGGAGACTGGGCAAGGTAAAATAGGAGGACACTGGGCAAGGTAAAATGGGAAGAGACTGGGCAAGGTTTAGTGGGCGGATTCCCCCCGCCCCCCCAAGTACCACCACCATACCGGTTCTGAAGGGAAGGGGTGAGAGTCAAAGAGGGTGACAGACAAATGGGGTGAGAGATTCGAGAACATGAGTTAATGAGTGGAAGGAGAAAGAAAAGAAATCAGTCATAAGTCAGCAACTCAAATGTACATATGTAATATTTATGTACTCATATTTACTCATAATAACTCATACAATAAGAAGTATTTTTATTAAAATCTGTGAATAAACAATTATACCACTGATTACAAAAGAGTCTAAAAACATTGAATGTATATGATCGGGTATGTTACCTTTAGATGTTATTAAAAATATAAAATTTCATTTTCTTCCTTCCATACATCATATTATGTTAATAAAGAATCTCACCTGTCTGCACGATTGTAGAAGTGCTTGTGAAGAGGTTGACTAGTGCTTTCACTAGTGAAGGTAAACTTCCCTAAACTTTTCGCTAAATTGCCAGCGAAATGTTAATGAGATGAAATGGTGTTATGCATTTTAAAAACTTTATATTGCATTGTACCGTATAAAAATCACGTACCACTGTAAACCATTCGATCAATTATTCAGGAGTGTTGAAAGTAAAAATGACGCTCTTATTTTTATATTGTTAGGCTTTACAAACTTTTTACCGGTGTATCGAAAGGTTTCTTAATAAAAAATTATTAATATTAGAAATGAATTTGTCGTGTCGTAACTTTCTCTAGGAAGGGAAATACGAACACTATCCTCGGGAAGTAGAGCGAATACATATGCCAATACACTTGCTTTATTTTATATTATTATTGTGATTCATTTGAAATCGAAGAATATTTTATAACCTTTTTTAGAATGTGATTTATTCCTTATGTCACCAAGCATAGGTCAAAGCCGCTCTATTGCATGCATACATAATTGAAATCTTGAACTATAAAAAAATATCACGTTATTTCCTTTTAAAACTGGCTGACATAAGTTTATTTATTTTATTAATTAATTCTATAAAAAACGAAGACATTATATAATATACGAATAAATATTAAATAATTAACACGAACGAAAGTGTGTTTTGTTTTTTCGATTCGTTTCTATACAGGGTATTTCAAAATTTTAACGCTTCAATAATTATTATTACTATTATAAATAACGAATAAAGCAAGGTGTTCTTTTTGATTTCTTTTATTATAATAATTAAGCATAATTACACAAAATACAATTCATCTTACTGGACCGTCTATTGCGTCGCTGAAATCCAATTGGAAACAATGATGGTGTTCACAAATTCAGAACAACTGTAGCTCAGCCGTCAAACGATCAGGAAGCTTATGGTAGACAAATTCTAGATCAGTAGATGTGACCTTATGAGCTAAATACCATTTGGGGAAGTATATTAAGTCCTTATCGGGTATGTCGGTGAAAGAATGACATCACCAACCTTTTCTACAGTGTGTTTTATAATTTGCTTGCAAGAAAGACGTCTCAGCGAATCCATCGCGAAGCTGAACTTTTCTTTCAATAACTAAGAACCAAAGTTCCCTCACAATATATCACAAATGCTTCTTGAAAAATTACGTTTTTGTAACTGGTTCATTACAAAATAATATAGATCATACACGTTGGTTAATGCGCACATACAAGTTCTTCTTAAATGAAACGGACACTTGGCTTCGGACTGTTGTAATTTTTGCACATTTCCGTAAATTTCACTCAAATCTATTACAGGTGTTACACATGTACTTCCTGTAAGAATTCCACGTAGAAACCGAGTCTTCTCCGTTCCTTTAACGTATTGTTACATTAGCATTACATGAGAAGCAGACTATATTTTTATATACTGGTAGCGCCACCTGTGCCTCAGACAGGATTCTAATCTATTCTAGACACGCACCGAATTTACTGGAAAAATCTAGCAAGTCTTTCGAAGTTATTCTCGAAGAGGGCCGACTGCTATAAAGAGGAGCCGGGGCGCGGTTTTTAAATCAGTCTTACTTAGGAAGCGATGTGTAGCAAGCGAATTTAATAACGTTGAAGTGTTATTTTGTCAGATAAGTGTACAGCTCGATATTATTGTACTTTTATTGTGTGTAATGATCGTAGACATTAAAGTGTTTTAAAATAAATAAATAACGTTTAAATTTGTGAACCCGAAGTCGTAACAAATTGGTGTCAGAAGCGGAAATTTTCAAAAAAAAATCGAAAATGAAGCTAGTTGAATTAAAAGTGAAGGAGCTGCGTGATGAATTGGACGAGAGAGGGCTTGAAAATTCTGGAAAAAAAGCCGTTTTACAAGAACGGCTTGAACGAGCTCTCCGAAAAGAAGGAAAAGATCCGGAATTATTTGAATTCGAAATTGAAAATACCACAGCTTTACTTAGAGAAATGAAAGCAAAAATGGAAAAAGTGGATGAAAAAATGGAAAAAGTTGATGAAAATATAAAGAAAGAAATTAAAGAAATCAATGAAAATATGAAGGAAGGAATGACGCAACAAATGGAGCTTTCTAGAAAACAAATAGAAAGCTTGGAAATAAAAATTGAAACTTCCAGTTTAAACACCGATCTGAAATTACAGGAGGTGAAAAATCAAATCGATGAAAAGATTGAAGATCTTAAAACACAATTCGGTGAGGAAACTGATGGAAAGATTGAAAATGTGAAGAGACAATTTGAACACGCAATTTTTTATCAAATTGAAGATGTAAAAACTCATATTGGTGACATAAAAACTGAATTTGACTGCAAACTTGATGAGAAAATCGGAGGAATAGAAATTCAGTTCCACGATAAATTTGAAGACTTAACCAAACAACTGCATAAAGTAGGACTTGGTCGTTCTATTACACCATCTGTGTCGTCAAGCCAAAAAATGAAACCACCCAAATTTGAAGGGGACTTACCATGGTCTACTTTTATTAGACAATTCAAAATCGCAGCTGATGTAAATGGCTGGAATGATCGCGATAAGGCTGCAGCCCTCGTGTTGGCTTTGCGGGGACCAGCATTGAGTGCATTACAATCAATTCCCGAAGAGATTCAAAACAACTTTGATCAACTAGTAGAACACTTGGACATGCGATTTGGTGACGCACACATGAAGCAACTCCATACTATCCAACTGAAAACTCGTACCAAGAAGAATGGTGAGTCATTACAGGAATTTGAACTCGATGTCGAGAGATTGGTCCGAATGGCGTATGGAGACTTCCTGCCTGAACCTGTTTTCCACCGGCTGGCCATACAAGCATTCATTGACGGTACTAGGGACCAAGAGATGCAGCAAGTCTTGCGACTGGGTAACTTCTCCAAGTGCACAGATGTACTGGCCCGTGCTCTGGAATTCGAGGCAGCCAAGCAAGCCTCTAGAAGCCTTGTACGAGTGCGAGAGGTGAAAGCTGCCGACGAAAATGCACTGACAGAAATTTTGGATAGACTCAAACAGTTGGAAGAAAATAAAACCGCAGGCAATGTCAAGCGAATAATGAGTTGCTGGAACTGTGGTCAGCAAGGCCATCTGCGCTCCAACTGTAGGCGCAAGCGGCCGCGCCACTACAATGATAGTGATTCGTTAAACTAATTCCAGTCAGCAAGAAGGGGCGCATGCTGACTAATTCTACGGATAGCCCCAAGATTGTCTCTATTTCTAGAATAAGAAATAATGAAAATAGTTTGAGAGCAAATGGACAAATTGGCAAGAGATCCTTCCAATTCACAATCGATACTGGTGCAAATGCGTGCATAGTAAGAACAGATCTTCTACCAAAATGGAAACTAATAAATACTGGAAGAAGGTATCACATCCAGACAGCTACTGGAGAGGTTACTCCTGTTTGTGGGGAAGCCGAAATTGAATTGAAGATTGGAAGTATGAAATTTAGTCACAGGGTTTTAGTGGCTGATATCGTTGATGATTTCATACTTGGAGTGGATTTCATGAAGAAAAACGGCTTGGTTGTAGATCTAAAGGATAAAGTTCTACGCATTGGAACAGAAGAGATACCTCTCCATATCCCTGGAAATTCACCTACCGTATTGAGAATAAAACTGAAAGAAAGTGTGAACATTCCCGCCTTAACCGACAAGATAATCTTGGCAAAAATGGAAGGCAATCTTGGTAGCTATCCTACTGGGATCATAGAACCAATTGAAACTAACTGCGCCAAGAAGGGAATTTTACTGGCTGGAACTCTGGTGAAGATTCAAGAAACAGTTCCTATCCGTCTTGCAAATGTCAACAGTTACCCAGTTACCATACCCGGCGGAACTGTAGTGGGCAAGTGTGAAGCAATTGTTTCTGTAAACCATATTGAAGTGAACGATGCATCCGCTCGGCATCAGTCTGACACGCTACCACCACTACTAGAGAAATTGCTGGCTGGTACATCAACATTGCTGAAACCCAAAGAAACAGAAGACGTACGAGAGCTGTTTCGAAAATTTAAAGGAATCTTTGCTTATACTGATGATGACTTAACCCGGACAGACATTGTACATCACAGAATAAACACTGGCGATTCGAATCCAATTCGACAACCCGCTCGTCGACTGCCGTTGGCAAAATGAGTAGAAGCCGAAAATTTAATTAAGAAGATGCAAGACCAAGACGTTATAGAACCGTCGCAAAATCCATGGGCATCTCCCGTTGTACTGGTGACTAAGAAGGATGGCAGCACGCGTTTTTGTGTGGACTATAGACGATTAAATGATGTCACGAAAAAGGACAGTTATCCCTTGCCCAGGATCGATGACACAATAGACACCTTATCCGGTGCGAAATGGTTTTCGACCTTAGACTTGAAAAGTGGCTATTGGCAAGTTGGTATGCATCCCGAAGACAAGGAAAAGATGGCCTTTACTGCTGGAAATGGTTTATGGCAATTCAAAGTGATGCCTTTTGGTCTTTGCAACGCCCCAGCTACTTTTGAACGACTCATGGAATTGGTATTGCGCGGACTTAGCTGGAAAACTTGCCTCGTATACTTATACGATGTGATTGTTGTTGGAAGAACTTTTAAAGAACATCTTGCAAACTTAACAGACGTCTTCCAGAGAATAAAAGAGGCGAAATTGAAACTGAATCCTGCCAAATGCGAATTCTTCCAAAAGGAAGTGAAATATCTTGGACACGTCATATCAGAAGCAGGAGTCGCAACGGATCCAGACAAAATTACAGCCGTTAAGGATTGGCCACCACCAAAAAATGTGCATGAGTTGCGAAGTTTCCTGGGATTATGCACATATTACAGACGTTTTGTGAAAGACTTTGCAAAGACAGCCAAGCTTCTGCATTCGCTGACCGAAGGAAAAACAACATTCTTTTGGAGTGAAGACTGCCAAGAAGCTTTTGAAAATCTGAAGGATCTTCTAATGTCTGCACCGATACTGTCCTATCCACGACTAGAGGGCCAGTTCATCATTGACGCAGATGCGAGCAATCACGGAATTGGGGGCGTGTTATCACAAGTGCAGGACGGGGAAGAACGTGTCATCGGTTACTTCAGTAAAGTTTTATCCAAAGCTGAAAGAAATTATTGTGTAACCAGGAAGGAGCTTTTTGCTGTGGTGAAAACATTGGAACATTTTCACAAATACCTTTATGGTCGACAGTTTCATCTTCGATCAGACCATGCAGCATTGAAGTGGTTGCTCCAGTTCAAAAATATAGAAGGCCAGCTTGCCAGATGGATAGAAAGACTGCAGGAGTATGATTTTACAATCGAACATCGCCCAGGTCGTATCCATAATAATGCAGATGCACTATCCAGAAGACCGTGTCCTGAAGATTGTCGGCACTGCTTGAAATTGGAGGACAAAGAAGGAATAATTCCTATCAAAAGAACACGTGTCACAAACAACCAGTGGCAACCAGAAGCTATAAGCCAAGAGCAACGCCAAGAGGAAGACATAAGGGATATAATCTCTTGGAAGGAAAAAGGACAACGTCCAACTTGGGCCGAAATATCGAACAAAAGCCCGATTTTCAAAAGCTACTGGGCACAATGGGACTCTCTAAAGTTAGAGAATGGAATTCTGAAAAGAGAATGGGAGTCACCTGATGGCAGCGAAATTAAAGAGCAGTTAGTCCTTCCAAAAGTAAGAATTGCCGAAGTTTTGGAAGAAATACATGGTGGTACGTCAGGTGGACATTTGGGCATCAATAAAACATTAGCAAAAGTCCGAGAAAGGTTTTATTGGGTGAAATGTAGAACCGATGTAGAGAATTGGTGTGCCAGGTGTATTACCTGCAAGGCAGTGTCTGGACCTGCGAAAAAGACTCGAGGAAGACTACATCTGTATAACGTCGGTGCACCCTTCGAGAGGATTGCCATTGACATAGCCGGCCCGTTTCCAGAAACCGATCGCGGAAATAAGTACATCATGGTGGTAACCGATTACTTCACTAAATGGCCAGAAGGTTACGCGTTGCCTAATCAGGAAGCAACAACTGTCGCCACTGCCCTCATAGAGAATTGGATAACAAGATTTGGGGTGCCAATGCAGCTTCATTCCGACCAAGGTAGAAATTTCGAAGGAAGCGTCTTTCAAGAATTGAGCCGGATGCTTGGCATTTTTAAAACGCACACTACCCCGTTACACCCTCAATCAGACGGCATGGTAGAGCGATTCAACAGAACTCTAGAGAGACATTTAGCAAAAGTGGTCTCCACAAACCAACGCGACTGGGATCAACATTTGCCCATTTTTCTAATGGCATATCGTTCAGCAATACATGACACTACTAAGCAATCGCCGTATCGAGTTTTGTTTGGAGGAGAAATGCGTTTGCCATGTGACCTGAAGTTTGGACTTCCAGAAGCTAGAAGGTCTGAATTGCACGAATATCTGCAGGACTTCGAGAATCGATTGGCGAGCACTCATCAATATGTGCGACGAAACATCAATCTGGTCACCGACAAAATGAAGACCCGGTATGATAGACGAGCCAATAAAATGGGATTCCAACCAGGGAACCAGGTCTGGCTGTACAACCCCAAAAGGACTCGTGGACTATGCCCTAAACTACAGGCGCCTTGGGACGGACCTTACGAAGTAATCAAGAGAATTAATGACATACAGAATATATATACAGGTATACAGAATACGGAAGCTACCCCGTGGGAAGATGAAAGTGATCCACATAGACCGTTTGGCTCCATATTCTGCTCGGGACGAACAGAATTAAGGAGGGGGCAGTGTTACATTATGAGAAGCAGACTATATTTTTATATACTGGTAGCGCCACCTGTGCCTCAGACAGGATTCTAATCTATTCTAGACACGCACCGAATTTACTGGAAAAATCTAGCAAGTCTTTCGAAGTTATTCTCGAAGAGGTCCGACTACTATAAAGAGGAGCCGGGGCGCGGTTTTTAAATCAGTCTTACTTAGGAAGCGATGTGTAGCAAGCGAATTTAATAACGTTGAAGTGTTATTTTGTCAGATAAGTGTACAGCTCGATATTATTGTACTTTTATTGTGTGTAATGATCGTAGACATTAAAGTGTTTTAAAATAAATTAATAACGTTTAAATTTGTGAACCCGAAGTCGTAACAGTATACAACTTTGGCTGTACAACACACAAGAATTATTGTTAATTGCATCAAAATCCGATAACGGAACGAATCTAGTATTCCAGTGAATGCAATGGTGGGTAGTCATTAACCAGTTTGCAACATTCTGATATTTTGTGGATACTAATGACAAACTGGTGTGAGGTTGAAACATAAAATGACTATCGTAAGAAGCCAACTCTTTCGGTATAAATTTATAATCTTCCACTTTAAATTCTTGGATATCAATGATAATAAACTCTTTCATGGTTCCGTTGATGTTGCTTCTTACAAAATCAAATTACGTTTAGATCATACCCTCACTTTTAATAATGTTATTACCCTTCAACGTTTACATCAACTGACGTACGATTTTTGTGAGAGGTAAATAAGATAATGCTTTGTCGTGCAGAATTAAACAGTATGCGATAGTATCTGCCTTGATATTTTCTTTAGTTGTAAACTCAATTTTGATTTCTACTGCACTTTTATGCATCGTACCTTTATGAAACGTGCAGTCAATTCCTATTAAAGGACATCGAGCTAATTCCTTTGGATTGAACCAAGGTTGGCTACTTTCACGATGGTAATATTTTTCTTGAAATCTAGAATACATATCGTATAGGATGGCGTATTTATTATTCTCAATGTCGATGTCTAAATTATCATATGGATATCGTTCACCATTTAGAAATACTGTTAAAGATTTTAACTTAACGTCATCAAACAGACTCTTGTTAGCATCGACAACACCCTTTCTCTTAATCTGAAAAGAAATAATTATATATCTATATATATATACAGTGTGTCCCAAAAAGTTTTATACAAATGGAGAAAAAGTTTATCTTACATTTCACAAAAAAAATTATTCTTTATAAAAAGCTCTGCATGAATTGTAGATCCATAATCAGGTACAATTTTTTTAAAAAATTGGCTGGAATACAGGGAAAATAAAAAATAATGATTTGGACGGAGAGCAAAATACGTTCAAACTGTAGTGGAGAAGCAAAATGTTCATTGAAATTGTAATTAAATAGCAAAAAATTATGCACACTTGTAGATTATTGATATTCTCAGATAAAAATTTAAAAATAAACACCTCAGCAATTGTTAGATAATTTATTTTTATAAAACATTGATAACCTTCTTTATCAATTTTTATCTGGGAATATCAATAATCTACAAGTGTGCATAATTTTTTGCTATTTAATCACAATTTCAATGAACATTTTGCTTCTCCACTACAGTTTGAACGTATTTTGCTCTCCGTCCAAATCATTATTTTTTATTTTCCCTGTATTCCAGCCAATTTTTTAAAAATTTTGTACCTGATTATGGATTTACAAGTCATGCAGAGCTTTTTATAAGCAATAGTTTTTTTTGTGAAATGTAAGATAAACTTTTTCTCCATTTGTATAAAACTTTTTGGGACACACTGTATATCGATTTGTAGTAGTTGGAAGGGAAGGGTACTCGTGTAATTCCCAGCTCCTAAAAGGGACCTGTATTTCAACATCTCTATCTGTTATCCTCGTTAAAACCAATTGCTCTCGAAATCCTACTGATACATGCGGCATCCTCCATACAATTTTATCAATTGTTAATTTGATGTTTTCAGCAGTATTACTTTCAAAAATTGCATCACCGTCATCATTCGTTCTGATCAACACCAGTTCCTGCCTCATATTCAAGATTGTCTTTCTAAAATCTTCCCCAAAACCTAACAATGTCTTTAAAGGTACGCTTGCTGCGAAATTTCCCTTAACGTCGAGTACATTGCTTATTCTTGCTTTCTCCTGAAGCCATCCTGCATTTTCCAATTTTATTGTTTCGTTGGGAGTAAAAGAAAAGTAACCTTTCATCGTGGACGTTACGCCAACATTTCTTACCGAATCCACCTGCACTCCATTCAGAAGATATCTAATCTCGCTAAACATATAAGCCACTGGATTATTTATCAACTGTGCTGTAGGACTATGCTTGGTATTATCGCTAGCCAAACGAAGTCTTCCCTCTACATACAAATAACTTTCACGTGGTAAAGTGTAATTATCAATTTCCGGAACTGTTATTTGAACTTCATCGCTATTAACAAATGATGAAGCGAATGGTAAGTGTGAATGATACTCAACGTTAGTTATTGAAGTATCCATTTTAATTTTATCAGTCACTCCCAAAATATCCATTTTGTTTAGGTAATAATTGATTTACGCATAATGATGGTGCTCACCCTTTGACGGTTATGTCACTTCTACAGAATAATTCTCTTTAAGAGTTTTTAAAAGGTAGGTACTGTTCTCTTTCTCTAGATTAACACATTATAACCTAAACTCTTTAAATACTTTTTATTTTCTCGTGTCAATTTCAATTTTTTTTTGTCGACAACAATTCAGTATATATTTTCGTGGCTTAAATAATACATTACGTCTTATTCTAACTCACTTCTTTTGTTTTGAATAACCACTGTCGTAGATAATCATTGTGTAAATCTCTTCAAGTGAAGTCTTATAGTAACTACTTCGTTTCGCAATTGCGAATCTATTGCAGCTGCACCGCCGCCGAGTGATCCTATTGCTCCCAAAGCTGCAAATAATGGAATTAAAGGTAAAAATCCTCCTTTCTTGGGAATTTGAATCACTCTTTGACGTGGAGGTCTTATTTTTTTGTGGTTTTTCTTTAAAACTGACTGCACCAATTTATCATTTTCTAACAGGCTCTTGTTACCGCTGCGCGAAATGGCATGTCGAGCTTTCTTGACAGCTTCCCGAAATGATAATTCACCACCGCGCTTCCTCCGCTTAATCGCACGCTTTCTCTTCCCACTGTTCCCCATTCCGAGCTTAGTCTTAGCTAGCATTATGGCGGCTACAGATAATTCCGATGCCCTCTCTCCAAGTCCCGCTTCTGAACTTTTTACTCTTTGTATTGCCGCTTGATACAATTTTCTATCTGCTTCGTGACGCTTATCTAAATCGTCACTTAATGCAATGTCGTGTTGCTTACACGCTTCGTCCAATACATTAACATACTGTCTCCTCTTTTAAGTCGAGTATCTAATTTTGTGCCTGGACCGCAGCAGCAGTTGTAACCTGGTATATGTAACTCTATTGGCAGTTTATTAATTAACGTATTAAGTAAACCACGACCTTTTCGTTTTACACTACTTCTCAAAATGTGGTCTCTCTTGACGCGACGCCGCATTTATGGATTTTGTTTCTAACAGTTGACGATGATAATGTGTACTACTCTGATACTCTTGTCGCTAAACATTATATATCAAAAGTCATTAGGTGAGTAAATGATAAAACAATATTGTCAGAAAATTTTATTTTTAATTTCATATGTTTACAATTTTACAGTAATATGTACATAATGAATCAAAACATTTACATAGTAACGGCTTTATGCATACTTATGTCACACATTAATTTATTAATTCCGAACATTATTAATTCATTTGTAATCGTCCCTTTCTCAGATATTTCATTATTGAGAAATGCTTTGACAGTTAGCTCCACGTCACCATCCATAACACTCACGCATGGAATCATGTTGGAGTAGAATGTTTTATAATTCAATTGCTTCAAAACCTCCAAACGATATGATATAATATCGCACAATTTCCATAATTCCAATAAACCCTTATAAGATATATACAGTGCCTCGTCACCTCTTTCTAATTTCAATATTTTTGTTCCTTAGATACGTTCGAAAGATGCCTTTACCGAAGTAATTTTCATTACCGGATAAACAGTTTTTTTCTCGGTAAAATATGATTTTAATGTGTAGTTATAAGAACAGAATTGTTTCCATTCCTCTTCTAAAAACGATATGCTCTGCCCCTTAGTACCCATAATGCGTATTACTGGATCAAAAAATGTTTCGGCACACAGTCCCATGCAAACCCACTTCGTGCGGCTCTTATTTAAAAAATATACACTTTGAGCTAACAATGGTAATTGGTCCACATCAGCCACTTCCCTTACTTCTGATATATCTGAAGGTGCTTTCTCGCTAACATCATACTGATGCAAATCTTCATCCGTGAAAAAAGGTTGAGACAATACTTCAAATTGAAACTCGTTTCGAACTGAGGACATATTCAAATCTTGGTCATCCTGTTCTTTTGGTTTATCAACGTTTTGAGTGAGAAATCTTTTCTTCTGTACATCATCACCTTGATCATCCACGTGTCTTTTCGTCTGCTTCAGGAAAAATTCCACTTGCTTAGACGTCACTATTAAATACATAAAAAATATAAGAATGGTATATGATTAGAAAAAATATAATAAACTTACTTTTATATAGATCGATGATACACTATTAACTTTATATAACACGACTCACAGTTCTGCAACAACTGAATCAATTCACAAATTAACGGCACAGTATAAGGAACAATCAGTAGCGACAGCTTACGTGGGCGCCTTTGAAGTTGGACATGCAAGTTTAAATTCAAAATGAAGTCGATCTGGCGGTGCTTCACTTAAATTATTCTAGATGGCGCCAGAAAAAATTGCGCGAAGAATCAGAATTCAACAAAAATAAATACCGGAAACATCACACATTTATTTTTTCTGCGGTTTAGAAAAGAATTTATCAATCAATACGAAAAAAAAACATGATATTGCTTTATTCATAAAGATTTCAATTTACCTTGCAACATCCTTAGGAAATCGGAATAAACTCGCACCGGGAGTTTGGGAAGTGATTTTGCACTTTTTCACCGCACAAACGTTACTGTATCTATCCCGTTTTTTCCATATTATAATTATGGAACAGATTTAACAAGATCACTAAACACAACAATGGATCACAGACGGGATATTTCAAGAGAAACCCAACAGTACAATGGCACAGCAACACAGGACCGCACAAATATAAAAACAGGTAAAAAGAACCCAAAATATGGTCAAAACCCTGAAAATTCCTTTATTATTCTAATATGTCGTTATGTCAAATAAAAGAATTTCTATTTCGATACCTGCGCCACTATCGGGGAATGTGGAAGGTACCGCCAGCTTCGAGACATGCGCGTAAAAAAATCTGCGAACACGGTGAAGCCAGCTGTCCCTGATTGTTCCTTATACTGTGTTAACGGCCTTATATAACAAGATTTTAGGTGGGGGTAATACTAATATACATCCTCACCTCCTCCAATCACAAGGTCACTAAGCAGAAATCAACACTAGAACCACCTCTGACCTTAACACCATTTCAAGGTTATCTGGCTCTGGAACCTCCTCCGCATCAAGGTCAGGGGTAGGTCGATTCTGGAGCCTCCTCCGACCTTGGCCTTGAATCTAGAACCTCCTCCATGTCAAGGTTATGGCGAAGGTCACGTCGGGGATAGGCCAATTTTGGAACCTCCTCCGACCTTGACCCTGAATTTTTCCGTCAAGGTCGGAGGAGGTTCCAGAATCGGCCTATCCCTACTACTAAGTTTCCGAAGTACCTACTTATGTCCAAAATATCGTATTTCGCCACACTCGCATTTAAATTTGTGAAACTGTAAGATTCCTAAAGAAATAGTCTATCATATTAGTGCTAAATAAGATAAATTATAAAATGGGTTTACCGTCAAACAAAAATAGAAAACGTTTATCATCGATAAAAAAAACTAGAAGGTTCAAGAAATATTAAGAATTTACATCGGACAAAATTGGAGCATTTTGCAAGAGAAATTGCTGAAGACATAATTGATATTGCTGTGACTGAAGTGAATGTTAGCGGAAATATCTTACTGGTGAGATATTAAAAGTAGTTTAGTGTTTTTTTTTTGTTGACAAAATACAGGGTGACTACGCGAGAATTCCTACCCCCTTTAACTCTTTTATTTTTGATTTTCGGGAAAAATGGTTAATACAAAACTTGTAGGGACTAATTCAGTTTTTTTCAGAAAAGCATTGATGGCCGAATAAACGAGATATAAACTAAACTTAGGTTTTTTTAAATTGAACACACTCTACAATATTACGTTTTTCGATTCTAAATTAAATTCTAATGGTCCTACATATACAGTGTGGTGATAAAGTAACGCACCAAGCGAAAAAACACCCTTAGAGTTGACTTTTTCGAAAAACGCTCGGACAGGTCGATTTTATTTTTAAAAAGACATATTTTACAACCAATTTTAATTTTATGTCAGTTACCATTTTGCGCCGTGACGTCATCGACATTTTTTTTTAATGACAACCTATTTTTTTGAAAATGTCATTTGAAAGCACCCAGTACAGAAATGTTAATGAACCACTATGTTGCATAAGAAAATTTCGAAAAAAAAAAATAATACTTTCTTATAAGAACTTAACAAAACAACTTAATAAAATTACAATAAATATTGAAAATGTCCTCCACCAACCACTTGACAGTGACAGCTCGTGTGTAAACGCTGTTAATGACTCTTGCGATAGTTTTACGGCTAATGTTATTCATTTCTGCTCACCCGACTTAACTCCCCTAGATTTTTTTTGTGGGGTTATCTAAAAGGTCGAGTTTACGTGAACAGACCTCAAAATTTGGAAGATTTACAAAACAAAATTAAGACGGAAATGAATAACATTAGCCGTGAAACCACCGCAAAAATAATTAACAACGTTTACACACGAGCCTGGTCACTGTCAAGTGGTTAGTGGAGGATATTTCCAACATTTATTGTAATTTTATTAAGTTTTGTTATGTTTTTACAAGAAAGTATTATTTTAGGTTGAAATTTTATTAAGATTAAAAATCGAATTTCTAATTTTTTAAGTTTTGTTATATTTTTATACATTTTTTATGTTGAAATTTTATTCAGATTAATAATCGCACATTTCCATTTTTCAATAATTTTTTTCTTCAAAATTTTCTTATGCATTAGTAATTCATTAACATTTTTGTACTCAGAAAAATGGGTGCTTTCGAATGACATTTTCAAAAAAATAGGTTGTCATTTAAAAAAAATGTCGATGACGTCACGGCGCACAGTGGGCGAAATCCCGATTCTAGCCGGACAAAATTATTTTTTATTTTTAAAACTTATTTTCTTTAGGTTATATTGCTTTTTGTGAGCGAAAATTTCAAAACTGAGACTTTTTAGCATGTCATTATCAAATATATTTATAAGATTTCTATTACTCGTGAAACGTCTTATGAATACTAAAACCAGTATAATATGTTTGTACTTCCACATTCTTCTAGATATACTCGTAATTTATGTATAACAGAGTCTGAGAGCGATATTTCCTTCGTTCAATCTCCTCTTAGTAATTCGTATAATTCCCTGTCCGTATTCTTTCATTCAACGTACCTTAGGCACACAAAAAATCATAATTCTATTTCCGCACTTAGAGACAAGAATGAATTTGAATCTTATTAGTTTCTACATAACCCAGTACAAGAAAGAAAGTGCTATCTTGTGCTTTGTTAGTTATAAAGCTATTCAAACATGAAATTATATTTTGAAATTCTTATAAGTTATAAAATTAAATTTTTAAGCTAAAATTATGATTTTTTATATTTTAAACGTTGATACTCACTTGTAGAAACATCACTCATTATGAAAAAAAATTAATATCGTAACCTAATCCAAAACAAAGCACTTTTATTCATACTTGAAAAGCGTGTATTTCCAAGCGCAACTTTAACTGTTTCTTGAATGCGGACTTAATAGGGTTATCAATACACTTTGTAAGTAAAGAAGGAGCCCGACATGTACGCATTAATCATCCTCAGACATTTAGCAACAATATTAGAACAATAAATTAGCAATATTTCTTACTTCATTTTTCGAATTTTGGCCGCCCAGTGATTTCGCCCACTGTGCAGCGCAAAAGTGATCACGGTTCGTCCGAATACAACTTTACTTTGAAAAAAATGTCCACGTTTAATTTATGTTTTTATCAACTTTTGACAGTCTTCTTTACTAAAAAATCTTAACCTTTAAATCTTTTTACGACGAGTTTTTTTTTTTAATTAAGATTTATTTCAAAAATACCTAGCTCTTCTATGTATTTCACAAATTGTATATAAAGAAATTAAAAGTCAAACAACAATCATTTTGTATTTGTATGCTAACTGCACAACATTTCAGCTTACAAATGAATACTATTGTAGAATCTTACGGGGTTCAAAAATTTTGATGGAAAATGAGGATGAGTTTTTGGGACTTCATATCTCTCTCACACTTTCTTAAAATCTCCGTCACATATCAATCTAAATGAGACTAAAAGATTGTTCTATATTTTTATGTCAGTATAATGACAGTCCGAAATTTTCTGTCCGCAGTTGTATAGTTGCGGAATTTAAAAAAGCATACATACACTTAAAACGTGTCGCTGTGAACTTGGTTTTGTTTGAAATGTGTTTGAAATTATTTTCGCTTTATAAGTCAAAATAATTGTCAAAGTGACAGACCGACATTAACATGCCGCATTTAAGTTTACCCGAAAAACGCAAATAACTTTATACATTAATGAAGAAGGGTGGTAAGTAAGAAGTTTATCCGAAAAATTTGGAGTTAATAAAACACCATACAGTTTTTTTCTTGACTCCTAAAAATGAAAGTGACCTGATTTAATTTTATCAATGTTTATGTTAATCAGACAGAGATCAATTTACTATTCTAATATTGCAAAATAAAGCCTAAAGACTTGTATGCTTTTTTAAATTGCGCAACTGTACATTATTTACACTTGTATTAAAAAAAAATTATAAATAAAACTGTGACTTGAGATTTAGATTTTTTTGACATTTCATTGAAATTTCAAAGGAATTTCATTCTTTTTTTTGTGAAATTTCATGTCATGTCCCGCTGAAAAGTTTCATATTAAAAATAATGAAATTTCCGCACTTCTTTCAAAAAAAAAAAAATTCTTGTCTGAAATTTCCGCATCCCTACACGGAACTCTTAGCGGCAATATGAGTGGAGGGACGATAGGCGTACGATAGCCGTTGTTTCCACTGCAGGTCAATAAGGGCGAGAATAGCATGCAGAGGTCACGATTTTAATGGTCATCACTGTACAACGGGAAGCCCTTCATGGAGATTCTTTTAATGGTAATTCCTGTCGCTAATTGCTTTCGAAAATTGACCTTTTACGTTCCATTTCTTCAATTAACCGTTTAAAATATGTCAAGTGTTTATCAAGTTTAGAATTGGTTGTTAAGTTATATTTTGGTAATAACTTGGCATTTGATTTTGAAAGAGCAATTGATCAATTCCGGCAGAATTTCATTGAATTAGATAATAATATGTTAACACCATGCCATATTTCACCATGTTCAAGAATTCTGCATTTCGAAATGAGAACAAGAGTTAGAACAATTCAGTGAACAAGCTTAGAAGCAGCACATGCAGATTTTAAGAAACTATGGCCGAAGTCATCCTGATTTTTCGTCAAAATTTTTGAACTCCGTTGGATACAATAGCATTCATTTGTAAGCTGAAATGTATAGTTAACATACAAATATAAAAAGATTGTTGTTGTTGAAGAAATAAATATAATATACTCACTTGAGCTGATAAGTTAGAGTTGGCTGTTGTTTATATGTAACTAATGTATAAAAGTTTGTCATTACATGTACCTAAAATTTTGCTCACATTAAAAGTTATGTTCTCTACTTAACTGGGCTTTCAATCACACCCGCTGCAATCGATAACAGTTGTTTACTTATTAATTTCTTTTCTTTTGTATATACAATTTGTGAAATACCAAAAAGAGCTAGGTATTTCGAAATAACTCTTAATTAAAAGAAAACCCCTCGTACGATGATTTAATAGTTAATATTTTTTAATAAAGAAAACTGTTAAAAGTTGATAAAAACAAAAATTAAAGATGGACTTTTTTTAAGTAAAGTTGTATTCAGACGAACCGTGTGGTAACTGACATAAAATTAAAATTGGTTGTAAGATATGTCTTTTTTTAAAATAAAATCGACCTGTCCGAGCGTTTTTCGAAAAAGTCAACGCTAAGGGTGTTTTTCCGCTTGGTGCGTTACTTTATCACCACACTGTATAATGATTAGAAAATGTATTGCTTGTGGCAACGAAAATATGTCATTTTGAATTTCTTAATGCAATTCCGCTTTGAACTTGAAGCAATGAAAAAATTTTATGGTATCTAATTGGAAATAACAATTCTAGTGTACTTTATTCATTTCTTTATTTTTATTTTTTTATTTATATATATAAGTAGACGTACACATCGTACACAGTGGTCTAATATACAAACTTAAACATTAAATAAACAACTAATACGTTTTATAACATTAATAATACTTAAAATTTGCATTTTCAAAATTATTTTATTTTTTTTGCACAATTTTCAATTAATTTTTTCAAATTTGTTCCACTTAAATTATTCCAATCTTGATTTGTTTTCGGAAAAAAAGAAAATTTATGAATGTTAGTTTTCGAAAATGGAATTTTATACATGAATTTATGATTTTTTCTAGTGCTCGAATCATTTATTTGTAATTTAGTTTGAAAATTGTGCATCGAATCAACTTTGAAATGAATATAACAAAATAAATTTAAACTTGCTTCTTGTCTTCTAGAAGATAAAGTTTCCCAATTTAATTCCCGTAGTATGCGTGAAACAGACGAAGTTGTTCTATGGTCATTCATAACATACCGAGCTGCTTTATGCTGCAACATTTCTAGATCTTCAATTAAATATTGTTGGTGCGGATCCCAAACTTCGTTTGTGTAATTTGTAGAAATCATTTTCACGAATCATCATTAAAAATTATAAAAACAAGACTGGATTTACTAAAGAAGCTGAACCATCTATTTGTAAGAATTTTTTTCTAAATTTTACTTCACTATATCATTTTATGGTTTGTTTAATTTCTGGAGTCAATTATTAAGAATATTCAGCAGAAAACAATTATAAGGAGATCCAGGTAGATTCCATATCCACACGGCAAATTTCAGATTTGCAATATCAAAACAATGTCTACACATAATGCCTACACAATGTCTATAAGCAGCTCTAAAAAAGAAAATTAAAGATACAAAAATTATAAAAAAAAAACCTCCGAGAAATCAACCTGTTAATAAGCATAATTTCTCCTAATAAATATCTTTAAAATTTAAAAGACTTAATGAGAAGTATTCAGAAAATTTTAATAAGGTTAAAGAATTAAAGGAACAATTGGATAAACAATCTACTAAATTAAATTTTATTCATTATATTCATTATATGGAGAATATGTACCACTTCTTTGAAGTACACATTAGGTCTTGTCACCCAAGTTTAAATTAAATCTACTTGTCTCTACTTACCACGACTCCTGGATGACAAGTCTGCCGATTCTAAATCAGCTGTGCCCCAGCTAGCAACAGTGGAAAATGGGGGCAGGTTATCTCAACGATGGTAAGTTATAACGGGCGCCAGAAGACAATTTAAAAACAACTAATCGAAATTCGACGTCTCCAATCGGCCAAGTCGTGCAGAAAGGAAACTACTAAATAGAGACTAGACTTATTACTCACTGTGTGTATGAAAGTAGTTAAAATTAAAATCGTACTCAAGTTAATACAATTTATTATACAACTATAGAAATAAAACAAACAGTTACACTAGTGCGTTTAATTTCTAGCGTACCGTTGCAATTGCTTTAAATTAAATTCGCACGAAAAGAATGCATGCGCAACAAACACAGAAAAGGTTACCTCGCGACCGATGTCATATACCGTCTGAAGTTGGCTGTCACTACGCCATCTAGTGGTCTTGTCAGGGTCGATGACTTCACAATGGCGTACTCACACGACGGGGGAACGACAGACGGGCAACAAGAATTGTCGGGGCACCAACACGCGATGTACTGGGAAATCCCTCGCGTATACGCTTGCGGGGATGACCTGGGCCTGCGCTGTAACTTGCGAAAAGCCAAGCAGAAAAGGAACAAGCCCGAACTAAAAAACCTACGTGGAAAAACGATATGCGTTAGCGGCCATTTTGATGGTGATATGCGTCGTTACATATTACCTGAGCGAACAGGAGCTTCAGGCTTGGTACGGAGATTAAAATTATCTCCGCTCGGTGTTCGGCAGTGTCGAATGAATTTCCAGCCAAGCTGCGATTGATTTCTTCTCCAAAAGAGCAAGGAATCCGACAATTTTAACACACGCGAAAAGATACGTCCTTACGGCACAATGCACGAACAACAAGAGAGGACGACCAAGCCGCTCGATTACGCAGATCGCCTTGAGGCAAGGGAATTACCAATGGTAGGCGGTCTGAAAGTCACATGGACCCCCAGAACCTATCAGAAATCAATGATCGCAGCGTGCAGGCTTTCCCCCATAGCGCTGTAAAGGAGGGGTACCAGGGTTGCCACGGCGCGTAAACGAAATTATTAGTCGCTACTTTTTAGCGCCAAATTTAAAACGTAACAGTCTGCAACATTACATTGATGATATCCAAAAAACTTCAGCAAATGCAGATATTCAAGGACTGTCTACAAAAAAAGGCCCTTGGTTTACAATTTACAACCTCTGTATTAAATTTCTTTTGCAACAAATCAGATTTTATTATGTATTGACATATTCATAGTTCAGATGCAGTGGAACTCATATTTTCTCATGTTCGTCTTAGAAGTAGATCAAATGACATGACTGAAGTCAGAGCAGCAGAATATGCACTTCAGCAAGCTTAATGTTGCGATTCGCCAAAGCTTTGACATCTGCTAATATTGCTGATAATATAGATTACCAAATTTAGGCAAAATTAGGCAAATTTCAAACCAGTACCTACAGAAGAACAAAAAGTTAAGAAAGAGTTATCTCATATTTTAAAACTTCAAGTTTGAAACGTATCTTTAAAAATATTACCTGATGACAGTATTTACTTCGCTCCTGTGGCATTCTTAGCTGGTTACATAATTAAAAATAGAGACGACAAATTTCACTGCAATTCTTGCTTAGAACCTCTTCTTTCTTATCTGATTCCTTGATGAAACTTATTGTGATTCAGGACAGAGGAAGTTTAAACTATCCTAGTAATAAATTTGTCGGAATTATTAAGCAATTAACAGATAATATTCCTGAAAGTTACCTCTGTTGGAAAATACAAAAACCTGTGCACAACTATTTGAAATTCTATGTCCTGTACTGTACTCCAACAAAATACAATTTTTGCTTGTGACAATCACGAAAGACAAGTAGAGAAACATGTTCTCAATAATACAAGTATAGATAAAACAGATTTTTTGAAGAAACATGTTCGAATTTAAACTTACAAGCAGAAAAATTCTGAAACTGTTACATTTGACAGCTCACTGAACTAACAATTTTCGCCAGAGAGGTCACTCGTCACCGTATGAATATGGAAATTTCCTGGAACAATTTCAAAAATTAAAAGCCGTCAATTGAAACGGCCATATAAGCTTTAGCTTATTAATGGAGTCAGTCATGTCAAACTTCTTCATGTAGTTCGAATCCCCGACAGATAGCGCTAAATAATTTTTCCTCTAGATTTCGATTTGCGCCTGCGAAAATTATGATTTTACGTCTTTCGGATTTGCTGCTTTAAAGAAATTCAAGTTGTTTCCCACCAGATGGCGCTGTACATGTACAATTCGTACAGCGCCATTAGGCGGATTTAAATTTAAATTGTCAAAAATGCTTTTATTTTTCTTTTCTAAGTTTCAAGTAGTAGTGTATTAATAGGGCAGAAAACAGTCGAGTGTGCAGTGGTACTACCGTTCACATGCATGTTCTGAGATACGTCAACAGATGGCACTGTTCGCTTAAAAATTGCTGAAAATGTTTAGATTGCTTTACGAATTTGCTTGGTTTTGTTTTGATTGTTTAAAAGTGAAAGACAGTGCATTGGAAGGAGTGGGCTGAAACACCTTCATGTAGTTCGAACTTTAGAATTGCGCATATAGGTGGCACTGTATGATTCGGTTAAAGATTGCAGAAAATGTTCAGTTTTTTTTTTGTGAATTTACTTGTTTCCGTTTTGATTGTTTAAAAGTCGTCAAAAATGTGTAAGATTTTATTTTAATCGCTTTAAATTATTTATCAATAGATGGCGTTGTGCAATTGGATAAAAAAAAATGCTGCGAGTAAGAGGCCATAATTTCCATGACATTTTTTTTCCTGGGTCTGCCTTATTTTGAAGGTTCGAAGTCATTACACTGCTTCAAATCTTACTCCACTCTCGTCTGTTTGTTTTAACTGATAATAGATGGTGCCGTACAATTTGATTCAGTAAAACTTCGAGTAAAATGCAGTACTTAGAACATTTTTTGCTAAATTTGCTGCCTATTTAAAATTAGCGTATTTTTGGAGACTCTAAATTTTGCACCATCAGTTTACCGATAGATGGCGCTGGCGCCATAAATTTTCTTTAATCTTCTTTATTGCGTCTGCGTAAAATTTATTTGTTACCTCCCAACATCGAAATTTGATATTCGTTGAAATAAAAATTATTTTCGTGACCTTCAAAGTGTAAAAAAATCCCATTGCGATGTAGTTTTAGGTCGGAAATCGGCCGCGAGATGTCGCTGTATGCCTTTATCGAAGTGCTATTCTTCTTTACTAAATTTGCTGCCTATTTAAAACTACTGTGTTTTCGGAGACTCTAAATTTGCACCTCGCAGTTTACCGATAGATGGCGCTGCATTAATTTAACTTCTTTAGTACGAAAATTTATTTATCTCCCAACCTTCAAATTTGTTAATTATGGAAATAAAAAAGTATTTTCATGACCTTCAGACTGTGAAAGTATCTTGTTGCAAGCTAGTTTTAGATAAAAAAATCGGCCGCAAGATGTCATTGTAAAAAATCGTGTATGCTTTTTGAAGTGCTGTTCTTAGGACGTTCTTTGTTGAATTTGCTGTATTTTTAAAATTACCGTATTTTTGGAAGCTCTAAACTTGCACCTTACAGTTTACAGATAGATGGCGTCGCATTAATTTTTTTTAAACTTGGGCAGAATTTATTAATTAAAGTAAATAAAGATTTCGTAAACGTGAAGGCAAGAAATTGGAAAATATTAAGGAAAAATTTTAAAAATTTTGAATCTCGAGAACGAGGCCTTAAAGGTCACAGGTCACGGTGAAATCAAAGAATTCGGTAAAATTTATAAAAAAAATTTCGAAACAAATTTAAAAATTTAAGTCTAGGTCAAGGTAAAGACAAAAAATTCGGTACATATGGGGAAAAATATTTAAAAAATTTACCATTTCGAAGGCACGAAGACGGAAATGGTAAAAGATAAACACTTCGTGCCGCATATCAAATGAAACGTCACGGTGAGATGAACCGGAGTGACATACCGACGACATCTTGGAATCAGAGATGGCCGCGTTATACGATTGTAAATGTTAGTTTAAAAGATAAACACGTCGTTTCACATATCAAATGAAACGTCCGGATGAGACCAAGCCGACCGACGCTCGGACGCCATCTTGCAATCAAAGATGACCGCCCTACACAATCGAAAATTATTACTAAGAGATAAGTACGTTGTGCGACCACTTATGTTATATGTACGCTTAACGAGCACAACACGACAGACGCAATTTCCTAGCTGCCGCGAGCCTCCTAACGGCGAGTGGCCCTTAATGTGCTTTCTTTGAATTTTTTTCTCTGTGGGGGGAGTTCAATGGACAAGTCGTCTTTGTTGAACGTCATTGCTATGGAAACGTCAAAGTGATTAAAACAGCATTAAAAGCAACATGACATTAAACCGGCTGAGTGTATTAACTCGACCGTATTAAGATATAACAATCGCGTCGTTAACCAAACGATCGTCCCGTTAATTACAGTTGCTTCAAAAGGAACCCACACTTAGAGTTTCGCGATAAATATTCATTCAAACGTTCGTTTGTTCAGTTCACCTCTCTCCAGTTCATTATTAATACGGTGTGATCGTACGTGCCGCTCTATTAGTTCTTTTCTTGTATATTGATGTTTATTTGTATTCTGGTCGCACTGTATATGTTTGAGAATCGAGGCAGGTCATAAACGGTGTTCAGTTGTTTTTGGGTAGGCCGTCCCTCTTTCCGTTTGCCCGTGTTGTATTGAAAATTTTCGTAGGTATGACAAGACCTTCAATTTCTAGCCAAGTAGTACCGGGTGATCAAAAAATAAAAGCGTAACACATTTTTATTTATTTTATTTTAAGGCCGAAAACGCGCTCCCGTCGTCATTAAGATTAAATAAATTGCAGAGAGGTAGCAGTCTTGCAACGAATAGATTTTGTTTTCCTTAATTTTTTTATTATACGGTATTATGCATGATGTTTTTGTTTTGTTTTGTAAAATAAATCGTTCGGTTTTATTCTTCAAAAATTCTTTACGTATGGCAAGACAGCATTTAGAACTTTTGGTCTTCAACTTCTACTCAGATAATACCAGGTGATCAAAAAAGAAAGACTACGTGCCGTTTATCGTCTACTTTCAAAGAACGTTTTTTATTTTGACTTTCAAATGCATTTTTTTGATCACGTGTACGAAAGGGTTTCAAATTTTTGGCCTTCAAATACTGCCCAGATAATATCGGGTCATCAAAAAACAAAAGCTAGAATATGGAAGACAATCCCTTTTCTGTTTATTTGTAATGAATGTGTTTCATTTTGACTTTCACATACATTTTAATTCAAAAATAATAAAAATATATGTCAGTGTTGTAAATAACGTACAGAAAATTATTTTGAGTTTAAGGTGAATTCAAAAGCAAGTTCTTTTCAGCCCAAAAAAATAGCGGGTGATCAAGAATAAAATCTGATTTTTCGTTTGTATCTGAAGAATATTTTTAATCTTTAAAAAACCTGCGAGTTTTTTTTTTAATCACACAGTATAACTTGTATTTATTTGACATTGTATAAAATTGTTTATACAATGGTTAAACAATAAACGCGTGACAGTGTCATAAACGAGAAACTCAAAATTATTTTGAAATTTACATAAATTTAGAAAGAGGAAAAATAACGGGTGATAAAAAAATAAGTGGTTTTGTTGTTCGGTTAAAATCTGTTTTTTCGTTTATTATCAAAGGGTATTTTTTTGTCTATGCCTTTCGGATGCAATTTTTATTTTATTTGATCGCACGGTATAATTCAATGTCTTGCATTGTTGCTTTTTTAATCGAAATAATATGTCGGTTAGATAACACATGTCAATGGGAAAACGTGGGGCAAAATTATTTTTATTAGTTTTACATAAATTCAGAAAAAGTATTTTTCCAAAAGGCATTTTTTTATTTTGGCTTCCAGTTGGAATTTTTATTTCATTTGATCGCATGTTATAATTGTTGGGGATATTGAGTCAATTTATGAACACAATGATGAACTATGATCGCTAAGATTTATTTAACACTATCACTTTTACAACACAAACGTTACTATACTAAGTTAGGGCTGCGACTACGACAACGAGTACAACGACCCTTTTTCTACCTCCTAAAAACTATGAATAATCCCGGAATACTAAGAAAGGAAAAGGTACTCGCTTTGTGGTTATTTTCTATAGAGGGCGGATGGATGCTGAAAATGGAATATTTCTATCAATAATTTCATTTCTTGCATTTTAATTACAACATGTTATCATAAAGTCCTGTCACCCCAATATTCCTTGGACGTGTAAGGGCACGTCTTTTCTTAGAAAATTGAATGACGTTTATAATTTGTATGTGTCACATTAGAATTAGAATTCGACAATTTGAAGCGACGTGTAAATCTTTGCCGTCAGCAAAATGGGCACCGTTTTCAACAATTTTTATGAACATTGAAATTTTTTTGTTAATATGCACGTTTCTTTATTAGCCTGTAGCATTTTGATATGTACCGATTGATTAAATAGAAATGCCATTTTGATTAATCAATTACTTTAAGAAAAGACATGCGTTCACACTTCCAAAGCCTACTGGGATGACGGGACTTTATGACAACATGTTACATCGGGCAGCTAACAAATAATATTAGTGTAGAAACGTAATGGAATATAATTTTGAGCTTCACATAAATTCAGAAAATAAGAATTTTTTCCTTCTCAAAATATAACGGGTGATCAAAAAATAAAATGTTACTTGGACGATTGCGTTCTTGTTCTTCCGGAACAGTTTTTACTTTATTTTTTTATTTATTTATATATATAATTAGACGTACAGTACAGTACATTTAAATTTTATTTTTCATTACATACATGACAGAAAAATTATTTTGAGTTTTAAATACATATTTAAATTTTAAAAAAGCTGTTTTTTAGACAAAAAAAAGCTTTTTTAAAATTCACATATGTATTTAAAACTCAAAATAATTTTAAGTGATTAAAAAAATGATGTTTTTTTTTCCAGACTTTAAAATTTTATTTTTTGATCACACGGTATGATTTAATTTTTTCTATTTTCTTTGTTCCTTCTCAAAATATAACGGGCGATCAAAAAATAAAATGTTGCCTAGACGATCGCGTTCTTGTTTTCTCGGAACAGTTTTTACTTTAACTTTTAAATTTTATTTTTCATTAGGAATGAGAGAAATTTATTTTGAGTTTCAGTTACATTTTAATTGTCTAAAAAATAGCGGACGATAAAAAAATAAAATGATGAAATAAAATGAAAGTTTAAAATCGGTTTTTTTTTGTTTTTCCCAGACTTTTAAATTTTATTTTTTGATCACATGGTATAATTTAATTGTTGATTTTCTCTTTTATGCAATTTACACTTGAGCTAAATAATAAACGTATATCGATACATGAAAGAGAGAAAAATTATTTTGAGTTTTAAAGTTATTTAAAAAAAGTTTTTTTCTTGTTTAAAAAGTAGGGGATGATAAAAAAATGATGTTAGGACGAATGTTTAGAATTCTAATTTTTCTTGTTTTTCCCAGGCATTTAAATTTTATTTTTTGATCACACGATATAATTTAATTTCTTGTATTTACTTTCTTGTTTAATACGTTTAATGTATAAAAGCAATGCATAAATGAAAGAAAAAATATTTTAAGTTTTAAATAATTAAAAAAAAAATTAAAATTAAAAAGTAGCGGGTGATAAAAAAGAAGACGATATTTAAAATCTGTTTTTGTTGTTTTTCCCAGACTTAAATTTTGTTCTTTGATCACACGGTATAATTTTATTTCTTCCGTTTGATTTCTTGTTTTATACCATTTATACGCGAGTTAAATAATAAACATACATATTGTAACAGGTAATCAATATCTTTTCTAAACAAGTGACATACGTCACTGTAGGAGCTTTAGTCTGGAGCACGTCGACTCTTTTCCCTTTTAAGTCGTCTCTACGTCAGGACGCAACACTCCGAGGGGACGAGTCATTTTTATTCTCCAGAAAATTTCTTCTTTACCGATTGTGACTTATAGTAATTCGGCAGAAGTAGTGACCGTGGACGGTGCGAAGTGGTTTCCACTGGGCACTTTCCTATTTCTAGGGAACTGTGGGAGAACCTGGAGTGCTGGATCTCGTGAAGGCATGAAAGCCCTCTTTTCTCTTGAGTACGGTAGGAACAGTGTCTCGGGAATTGCCCCGCGTTGCTCACAGTCATGAAGAGCCAAGATCTTGGATGAGAATCTTCTCATCTTGAGGAGTTTTGTTTAACTGTCGTTTGGTGGGACGATGTTATTTCTTTCCGGTATCCCCTTGTTAGGCTGTGCCGCCTCTGGGTTGGTCATGGCTTCGTATCGCGCTTCTTCGGCAGGATCCGGTTGGAAATCCTTTGTCGTTGGGTCTTCTTTGAAGACATTATTTTGCTGCTTAGCAGGAGCCGACAACTCCTCGTGACTAGGGGACCCCCAGAATGTAGAGTCTTTAACGTTTCATTAAATTTTATCCCCGCCATTTTGTTTTGCTCTGGGTGTAGGCTTTGACTTTAGGTAATTTATTACCTCATCGTTTCGTTGCTCGGCCTAAACAGTCGAACACGGATTTTACTTGCTCGTGTAGCAAATTTCGTTTAGTTTCGCGTTTTTTTCTCTTTTATAATTCTTCTTTTTCGGAGAAGACTTTCGATGGACCGAGATCGTTTGGATCTTCACTTTGCTATTTATGATTTTCTCATTCCATTCATAACGTTCCGTATTATTTGATGTAGTCTACCATTTGCAATAGTTTATTCTGGTGATTTTTAGTTTATTTTCGAAATTCGGTTTAGACTTGGTCGTTACAACCTTAGGGTTCGGCCATTTCTCAATGTCTGTGACACGCGCACGGTTGGTCTTGGTTTGGGCCAAGTACTGGCCGAATGGGTTTATCGTTTTATATTTTTACCTCGTTGCTTAATCCAAGAAAATTTCTCGGTGATGTCAGCCTTTTCCAGGATGTCTCAGCATCCTTGTTAACCGTCAAAATTTTACCTTTGTCTGGGAAACTCTTTCGTGTTCAATTAATATTAGTCTAACGTTTCAGCGGAAGTTGCGGGATTGAAGTCGTGATTGGTCGTTGTGTTGGTCGGACTGGTAAAGTTATCTTCCGTCTTGTGTTCTCGTCGAGATGCGTGGTGATTTCCTGGTCAGACGATGTTGACGCTTGTTGACATGCGGACCCATCTTGACCCTTTCTCTTCTCTTTGAACTTTGCGTATCAGTCTGACCAATGCCTCGATTGGGCACGGCCGGGATCCACAACTTTTGGCTTGAATTTTCTTCGTGGTCTCCGACCAAATATTTTCGCGTAGTATCAACTCGTCCGTGTTTCATTTATGTCGTATAGTCTAATTTCAAGACCTATCGTTCGTCTCCGTGCCATTTCGTCTCGGCTAAATTATAGTGTGGACACCAGAAATTTTACCTGTGGGCAAAATTTCCATCTTAGTAAGGGTGGGATTGTTACAGTTCATTTTTCCTTTCTATTTCGAATACACCCTGTATAAGCGTTGTTGCGGCCCCGTTTCCTTTCTGTTTTGAATACGCCCTGTATAAGGCGAAATTAATTGTGCCGGAAAGTTGCTTGGAAACCGCGACACTGTACACATTGAGCTGATTGGTTCCCCCCCAACCGCTGAGATGAGTTCTGCCAATGGTAAATCGGAACGTGTCTCCCTCTCTCTCCCTTTGGAAATTGTTCCTTCTCGATCGAACGGAAAACATTGCGCGATTCCGCAGAACGAAGTCCGTCGTCTCCCGGGTTACATCTTATTTACGTTAAACAAATTCATTTTGTGCGGATCATTACATCAAGAGGATGAAAGTGAATTTTACGGTAAATTGCCGTTTCTAACCAGGCCCTCGTGGAGACAGAAAAGCGCGTGTTCGCGTTTGTTTCAGCTTCGATAAAGAATCGAGGTGAGTATTGCACGGCGCAAAGTTTTCAAAATTGACCCTTACGTTCGATTTCTTTCATTTATAGGCTTTTATTCTTTACTGCGAATTTTATTTCGGATTTCGGATTAGAGCTATCCTTTCTCGTTGCGGACTCCTCCTGTGATAACGCAGCGTGCAGGTGTTCACAGATTTGCGACGCAGAGTCCCCCCACCCCCCGACTGGCGGCATGATTGGCGGCGTATAACAAAGGAGTAGCGGCGACTTTGATATAAAGAGGCCGACCAGTAAACAAGACGCCGACGTAACAGAGGTTGGAACGTTAATGTATTGCTTTTACGCAGCTTTGAGCGTTAATTCGCGTTTTGATCTCGCGGAATTCGTTCTCTGATTTTGCCGCCGTTTGACATGCACTTTATTGCGTACACTCCGGTGTAAAATTAAAGACACATTTTTTTTTAACTTTAATGTAGAATAATATTTTTTTTTTTATTATTTTCTTTTTTTTGGTGTCGACTTATTGTTTAGTTATTTTATTTGTTATCGTCTCGGACAAGTTTGTTTTTTTTTTTTTTGTGTAATAAACTAACGTGTTCTGGAGGTAATCTGGGTTTCTTAATTTCTCCCTTTTCAAAAATTAAGTGGCGCCTATTTTTGGTTTGGCCTCGCGTTTCGGATTCGAACCCCCCGTCTCACTGCAGCTGGCTTGGCCACATCGGAGAAGTGCAACCCGATGTGAAACTACTACCTATCGACACAGGTGGGTAGCAAGTTAGTATTTCAAGAGAAGTTGAAAATCAGACCGTTTTTAATAAAATATTAATTTACTCTTAGTTGGTTAAATAAATATAAATATTTTATGCGCAACTGTTTAGAGGATCGATTGTTATGTCTTTCTATAAGAAAATACACAGGGTGTTCCATTTAAAAAAATCCTGCTACATGCTGCCATTACTTTACGTATCACTCTGTATGTACCAAAATAATTTTAGGTTATAGTGCTCAATAGGTAGAATGTCCTTGTGGAAGAAAAAAATTCTATCTCGTTCTATAAATGAGCTATGGAAGAAAGGGCGCTTAATAACTCACCCTGTATAGGAACTCTACCTTTTACTAGAGTTCCTACCCTTTACTAGAGTTCCTATGGGTGGATTTACAGAAAGCAAATCAAATATTTAATTGCGAATTAAACTAATTACGATTAAGTTGCCATAAGAATTACATTCCGAAATGTCATATTAACAATGTCATTAAAATTTGATTGCAATTAAAGTTTCTGTAAACTGGGCCTAAATGTATAATGTTTAGATAAAAGTTGATCCATGTGGATCCAATATCAAAACCCACTTGATTTTTCAAGCTATTTTCTGCTGTCATTCTTTATTTATTAATGACAAATACATTGATCGTATTATTTAAGAAATTATATTTATAGTTTATAATGAAGAAGGATACGTAAGAAACATGTAATAAATATTACAATATAATTTAAAAAGGTAATTTCAACAATTTTGACGTCAAATTTCACATTGCACTGCTTTTACCACTGCACGTTTTACTGATTCCTTTCCAAAGATTGTGTATAACGCTTATACTGTAAAATCTTGTTTTGAAAATTGCATGAAATATGTAAAATACCTACCTAGCTGGTTATTATCGTTTCCTACTTGTGATAAAATTTGGAATAATTGACGAACTTTGATAGCTTTAAATGAAAAATTATTAACATTTTAAGAAATTTAGTCTTTAAGGAGATTATTTCCAATATTGCCACAAATGCTGCATTATCTATTTATTTTTTGTTATTATTAATTATTATTAGTTGTAGTGTCAAAAGATTGTAGTAGGGGGTGATGCTAGAGCTTTGGAGGGAGAGCGGAGCACAGGTCGATGATAGACATTAATCATGAGACATTCGACAATCGTCATTAAGGTTGACTAGTTGGGTAAATTACGGGAGTGTAGGAAGAGCGAAGACTAGAAGGACAGCGAGAGAGGAGATCGTGACTTGCGGTTGGTGCGTCCCGACGCAAACCCCCCTACATACATGTTGATAGTTTAATAAACAACTTATTTAGAAGTCTGAGTTTTCTTCTGGATTAGTGAAGGTAAGATATCTTTTGTTTGGGGGTCTAAACCACCCTTAAAGGTACCATGAGCGGCTGTTCTACCTGGGCTACCCCCTAGCGGAGCCCTCTGTTCCATGGCCCCGTGACAATATCACTGCAAATACTATTGGAATTTCTTGTTTAAGAATTCTTCGTTTAAATCGGATAACTATTACATTATGAAAATGTCAAATACACAATTAGCAATCCTTCATTATACTTACAAAACTTTACCCTTACCTTTAATTACCTTTTAATTTTGAATGTTTTTGAAAATGTACGAACACGGTTCATCTGAATACAACTTTACTTTAAAAAAAATGTCCATCTTTAATTTTAGTTTTTATCAACTTTTAACAGTTTTCTTTATTAAAAAACATTAACTATTAAAATCTTCGTACGACGGGTTTTGTTTTAATTAAGAGTTATTTCGAAATACCTAGCTCTTTTTGGTATTTCACAAATTGTATATACAAAAGAAAAGAAATTAATAAGCAACAACAATCTTTTTGTACTTCTATGATAACTATACATTTCAGCTTACAAATGAATGCTATTGTATCTACCCGTTATCTAACGGAGTTCAAAAATTTTGTCGGAAAATCAGAATGAGTTCTCCCACACTTTCTTAGAATCTGCATGTGCTACTTCAAAAGCTTGTTCACTAAATTGTTCTAACTCTGGTTCTCATTTAGAATTGCAGAATTCTTGAACATGGTGAAATATGGCATGGTGTTAACATGTTATATCTAATTCAATGAAATTCTGCCGGAATTGACCGATTGCTCTTTCAAAATCATATGCCAAGTTCTTACCAAAATATAACTTAACAACCAGTTTTAAACTTGATAAACACTTGATATATTTTAAACAGTTAATTGAAGAAATGAAACGTAAAAGATCAATTTTGGAAAGCAATTAGCGACATTAAAGGAGTTGCCATTAAAAGAATCTCCATGAAGGGCTTCCCGTTGTACAGTGATGGTCATTAGAATCGTGACCTCTGCGTGCTAACCTCGCCCTTATTGACCTGCAGTGGAAACAACGGCTATCGTACTCTATCGTACGGCTATCGTCCCTTCACTCAAATTGCCGCTAAGAGTTCCGTGTAGGGACGTGGAAATTTCAGAAAAAAAAATTCTTTATTCTTTATTTTGCAATATTAGAAAAGTAAATCGATCTCTGTCTGATTGACATAAACACTGATAAATAATTAAGTCTTTTATTTTTAGGAGTTAAGAAAAAAACTGTATGGTGCCCAAATCTTTCGGGTAATTTTTTACTTACCACCCTTCTTTAATAATGTATATAGTTATTTGCGTTTTTCGGGTAAACTTAAATGCGGCATGTTAATGTCGGTCCGTCACTTTGACAATGATTTTGACTTATAAAGCGAAAATAATTTTAAACAAAACCAAGCTCACAGCGACACGTTTTGAGTGTATGTATGCTTTTTTAAATTCCGCAACTGTACAACTGCGGACAGAAAATTTCGGACTATCATTACACTGACATAAAAACATAGAATAATCCTTTATTCTCATTTTGATTGCTATGTGACGGAGATTTTAAGTAAGTGTGGGAGAGATATGAAGTCCCAAAAACTCATCCTGATTTTCCATCAAAATTTTTGAACCCCGTAAGATTCTACAACAGGATTCATTTGTAAGCTGAAATGTTGTACAGTTAGCATGCAAATACAAAATGATTGTTGTTTGATTATTAATTTTTTTATATAAAATTTGTGAAATAAATCTTGATTAAAAAAAAACTCGTCGTGCAAAGATTTAAAAGTTAATGTTTTTTAGTAAAGAAGACCGTTAAAAGTTGATAAAAACATAAATTAAACATGGACATTTTTTTCAAAGTAAAATTGTATTCAGACGAACCGTGCGAAACGAAAAGCCCCAATTTGTTCTTTTCTTACAATTAAATGCTGAAATACTTAAGCATTTAATTGTAAGAAAAGAACAAATTGGGGCTTTTCGTTTCGTACATTTTCAAAAACATTCAAAATTAAAAGGTAATTAAAGGTAAAGGTAAAGTTTTGTAAGTAACTCGTGTCTAAATAAAAACCTGGTCAAGTAGGCTACATTTAGTAATTCTGCTATGTAAATGCAATCGATAAATTGTCGATCACAACCCACTTGACCAGGTTTTTATTTAGACGCTCGTTATAATGAAGGATGCCAATTGTGTATTTGACATTTTCAGTATGTAATAGTTATCCGATTTAAAGGAAGAATTCTTAAACAAGACGTAATTCCAATAGTATTTGCAGTGATATAGGAAATAATCTCCTTAAAGACTAATGCCGTGTTCCAAATGCAGTTCTGAATCGTTTAGTATGTACCTACTACTTGTTAGCATGCATACCCCCCCAAGTATACAAGTGTGCTAAGTATGAGGCTGTATGTTCCAAATGAACGATAGTGGCGCTTTCTCAGGAGAAAGTATTGAATTATGAGTAATTGGCATGTAGATCACTGTAAATGCATATGCTGACTTCATCAACTGGGAATATTGGGGTTAGTAAATTATTATTATTGATTATTCATTATTCTAAAGTGGTGTTTATGGATTATGGACATAATGGAGAATATAAATGCTCTTGAAAGACAAGAGGATATAAATCTTCCTGATGTGCTTCTCGAGATTTGAGTAATTCAATTGTTGAATTTTCTATCCCTAGATATAAAAAGTGAACAAATAAAAATCATATTAGAGTAGGCGGCGCAAAGAAGATGTATGTCTGTGATTAACTGAATTAATTAATGTAATACATTCACGGATTGTCAGATTTATTGACTTTTTATTTAATCACAGACATGCATTTTCTTTGCACCGCCTGCTCTAATCTGATTTTTATTTGCTCACAGGTTATATGCAGCTATAAAAATATTTGTCCTACTACATATTGTGTTAATAAATTCATATAAATTACATTAATTATTATAATTAATTATAATTAATTATTAATTATTGTTGTAATGCATCGGTGGAGCAGCTTAATAAAAACGTAGATTATAGCAAAACATTTATTTTAACAGAACTATAATCTTTTTATAACGTGTGTATATTTCATAATTAACAAAAACTATCATCACTTAGGAAACGTACTGGCTACTACGATGTGCGACTACGACTTGCAGAATTTACATTTCCAACACTTCCCCTCGAGTCGAAGGTCGTATAGTTTAAACATTTTTCTCGAAGTCCACAAGATGTAGCACACCACTCATGTTTCTTTCTGGTTAGACTCTTAGTCAATATGTCAGTCATTGCAGCTTGTTCGTTTCCCGGCTGGTATAACTTCCGCGGTCTTTCCCTTAAGCCTGTTCGAACAATGGTTGGTCGACCACGTCCTCTTAGTAAAGTAACACTTGCATTGTCTTCACACATGCCTCGATATTTTCTTTTCCAATAGAGTCTATTTCATTTTCACCGCTAGTCGCTTCCTCCTCTACAGCTTTTGAATTTATTTCAATATCGGCGAAAGATCGACTGTAATCCGAAACTTGATTTTTATCTGTTACTTGCATATTTTTATCTTGTATTGTATCACGCAAAGTTTGGCTGTGTCCATTAGAGCAAACTCTTCTTTCGTCCACAAACTTTAAGTCACGACTAATGAGGACCTTCCTTTTAACGACTGACCAAACTCGAAGCCCTTTACTTTCTTCAGCATACCCCAAGAAAATTCCGTGTTCGCTTCTAGGATCAAATTTGCTCTTGCTAGGCTCCCTATTCAGGTAAAACACTCGGCTTCCGAAGACCTTAAGGTTGCTTAGGTCAGGAATTTTTCTTGTCCATTCTTCAAACGGTGTCCGTCCATCCAGACTTCTCGAAGGTAGACGGTTGCGAACAAAATTAGCCGTGTTAACAGCTTCTGCCCAGAACGAGGGTGATAAACCAGACTCCAACATAAGACATCTAGCTGTATCAAGGAGAGTTCTATTTCTTCTTTCGGCCACTCCTTTTTGTTCGGGGTTATATGGAATTGTTAAACGCCTGGCGATGCCACGACTTTTTAAGTACTCATTGAATTCTCGATTCAAATATTCCTTTCCATTGTCGGATTGAATATATTTGACTTGTCTTCCGGTTTGCTTCTCAATAAGCGCTATGCAATCTTTAGTTGCCTGAAAAACTTCGGCCTTAGATTTTAAAAATCTAACTTCGCACCACCTTGACTCGTCATCTACGAATACAGCAAAATACCTTGCACCACCGAGAGATTGTCTCCTCATTGGCCCACATACATCTGTATGAATCAAATCGGCGATTCCAGATTCTTTGTACGACCTTTTTGGAAACGGGGTTCGGCACATCTTCCCCTTCAAACAAATGTCACAATTCAGATTACTTACAGGAGTTTCGAATTTAATTCCCTGCACGACTCCTTTTCGCTTTGCATCCAGGATGTCCTTAGCATTTGCGTGACCCATTCGTTTATGCCATACCTCAAATGTCGTGTCATTTGATTTCGCGGATGTCGCGATATTTCGACGGTATCAAGTTAAAACGACATAAGTGCCAAAAACAAGATTTTGTGTTACAACGATTTATTGAAATTACTTACCGCTTATTGATTGGCGCTTATGCAACTTCAAGTGGATATAACTCAATGAGAAAATTTTTGTCGAATATAACATTTTAAGGATCGTTCAGGCCGTTGGCCCTAATTCCAAATCAAGGAAAATCTCATTTTTCGAATTTTTGTCGCTTATGTCGTTTTAACTTGACACCGTCGATTTATGACTTCTTTGTACTCTCGCACATAGTACAGATCTCCGATCCGATCAGCATAAAATATTATATTGTTTTTCGCGTCTAACACAAAGGCTTTTTCTTTTTCGAAACGAACGACATATCCTATACTGTCTGTAATTTTTCCAACAGATATCAAATTCGTTCTGAGATCTGGAACGTGCAATGTCTTTTTCAGAGAAATATTTGTCTTTTCTCCAAAGACGTCAGCTACGAACTTCACTTTTCCTTCGCCTTTGATTGGAGTTGAGGCGTCATTTGCCAAGTTCAATACTTCACACCTCGAATCATTAACTTCAAAAAAATTGTTCAATTTATTACATACATGAGACGTCGCACCACTGTCAAGGCACCAATTTTGATTAGAGCTTGATTCCGCATTTAATACTTCAGCCGTGCTTAAACAAATATTTTTAACGCACTGTGCAGTCTCCTTCTTGTATTTTGAATAACAGTTTTTTGCCTTATGTCCTAATAATTTGCACTTATAACAACGAATTTTTGAGTCCTGATTCTTTGACGTTTCCGCACTTTCAGTTTTGACAATCCCCGGTTTCCTTTTCGGATATCGGAATCCATGAGTTTTATTTACCAGCATAGCGTCTGATGCTTCATGACGTGTATCATTTTTGCGAGCTTCAGATTCTTCTATTATCTTAATTCGAAGAGCTTCAGGGCTGGGCAATATGTCACGGGATTCGATCGCGCACCGGAAGTTTTCGAAATTTGCAGGCAAACTATACAACAGCATAATTGTTAGTAAATCCGGGTTTATTTCAATTGCCATTTCATTCAGTTTATCCACGGTGTCAAAGAATCCATTCAAATGTTCGCGTATATTACCGCCATCAACCATTTTGTACAGCGTCAACCTTTTCAACAACGTCGCCTTTCGAGCAGGTCCCGTAGACTGACATATCTCTTGTAGTCTCAGCCACACATCACGGGATGTTTCACTATTTTTAATCTGTTTTAATTCACTCGGACTGATGGATAAAATAATGTCAGATTTGGCTTTTTGGTCATTTTTAATCCAAGTTAGCACTTCTTTAGCTTCTTCTACATTACTTTTAGTTACCTCTGGTTTTACAACTGCTCCGCTTACATAATCCCACAAGTCGTTTTTTATTAAAATCGCTTGCATCTGCAGCTTCCAAGTATCGTAATTACTTTTACCAAGAAGTTCAATTCTCATTAAATTACTACTCATTTTCGGCTTTTGGGTAATTAATTTTTACTCACTTTCTACACACGAATCGCACTACTGGGCCCGTAACCTGTTGTAATGCAGCGGTGGAGCAGCTTAATAAAAACGTAGATTATAGCAAAACATTTATTTTAACAAAACTATAATCTTTTTATAACGTGTGTATATTTCATAATTAACAAAAACTATCATCACTTAGGAAACGTACTGGCTACTACGATGTGCGACTACGACTTGCAGAATTTACATTTCCAACAATTATTACACAGTGTGGTGATAAAGTAACGCACCAAGCGAAAAAACACCCTTAGCGTTGACTTTTTCGAAAAACGCTCGGACAGGTCGATTTTATTTTAAAAAAGGACATCTTTTACAACCAATTTTAATTTTATGTTAGTTACCACTTTTGCGCCGTGACGTCATTGACATTTTTTTAAATGACAACCTATTTTTTTTTTATATGTCATTTGAAAGCAACAATTTTTCTGAGTACAAAAATGTTAATGAATTACTAATACATAAGAAAATTTTGAGGAAAAAATTTTTTTGAAAAATGCAGATGTGTTTTTTAATTTTAATAAAATTTCAACCTAAAATAATACTTTCTTATAAAAACATAACAAAACAACTTAATAAAATTACAATAAATATTGAAAATGTCCTCCACCAACCACTTGACAGTGACCAGCACGTGTGTAAACGCTGTTAATGACTCTTGCGATAGTTTCACGGCTAATGTCATTCATTTCCACTCACCCGACTTAACTCCCCTAGATTTCTTTTTGTGGGGTTATCTAAAAGGTCGAGTTTACGTGAACAGACCTCAAAATTTGGAAGATTTACAAAACAAAATTAAGACGGAAATGAATAACATTAGCCGTGAAACCACCGCAAAAATAATTAACAACGTTTACACACGAGCCTGGTCACTGTCAAGTGGTTAGTGGAGGATATTTCCAACATTTATTGTAATTTTATTAAGTTTTGTTATGTTTTTACAAGAAAGTATTATTTTAGGTTGAAATTTTATTAAGATTAAAAATCGAATTTCTAATTTTTTTCTTCAAAATTTTCTTATGTAATAGTGATTCATTAAAATTTTTGTACTCAGAAAAATGGGTGCTTTCAAATGACATTTTCAAAAAAGTAGGTTATCGTTTAAAAAAAATGTCAATGACTTCACGGCGCAAAAGTGGTAACTGACATAAAATTAAAATTGGTTGTAAAAGATGTCTTTTTTAAAAATAAAATCGACCTGTCCGAGCGTTTTTCGAAAAAGTCAACGCTAAGGGTGTTTTTTCGCTTGGTGCGTTACTTTATCACCACACTGTATATTAAAATAGGTGATGTTTTACGTTATACACTTACATTTAAATGTTTAATTTATTTCTGTATTTTCTGTCATTATTTCTACTGTTGTAAAAGACTACACTCTGTCATTCACGGAGAAAACTGACATAAATTGACACTTACAATCACCGATTATACCAACTGATATGTGAAGTACGCATTCTAGTCTGCTTTTTCGTTTACTAGCTTTAAGTACGCGTTTAAGACCGTATTCAAGTATGCTTGGCATTCACCACGCCTATTTTTCTGTAGGTGGGTATACGCGACCTAAAATCTAGTACGCATTCATCTGTCAAATGTGCATTTGGAACACGGCATAAATTTCTGAAAATGTTAATAATTCTTCAATTAAAGCCGAATTCATCGAAATTATCACAAGATTAAGAAAACGATAATAAACAGCTTGGTATTCTACATGCAATTTTCAGAATAAGATTTTACAGTGTAATCTTTGGAAAGGAATCAGTGCAAGCGGGCAAAGGAATTATTAAAACTTAAACTTGCAGTGATAAAATCATTTCAATGTGAAACTTGACGTCAAATTTATTTGAATTACCTTTTTAAATTATGTTGTAACATTATATTACATGTTTCTTATATATCCTTCTTCAATTATAAACTACAAATATAATTTAAAGTTGGTTCTTGTCCGATGAAAATTGTATCACAAAATCTTTTAAACGGACACTAAATCTCGTACTATACACTTAAACGTTAAGTGTATAGTACGAGATTTAGTGTCCGTTTAAAAGATTTTGTGATACAAATATAATTTCTTAAATAATACGATCAATTTATTTGTCATTAATAAATAAAGAATGACAGGAGAAAATTATTCAAAAAATCAAGTGGTTCTTGATATTGGATCCACATGGTTCAACTCTTATCTAAACATTTATATAGGAACTCTACCCTTTACGAGGAACGAGCGCCATTCGGCGAACGTAACACTAAATACGAAAAAAATGACGGTTTCATAATATCAGGATACTAGGAGATATCAAAAGAAACAAAAATTATTGTGTTTTTAATGCACCTTAGACCGAAAATTAACCTGAAACGTCCCTCTTTAAACGAACCATGATAAACAACGCCATCTGATGGAATTCATTCCAAACAATTGAATATGTGAGATTAAAAAGGGCCCAAGTCCAGATTGTATACAGGCTGTTACAAATTCGAGGCTCACCATTGGGATCTTGGAAACGGTAAGAGAAACGAAGTCGGTTAAATTGGGGCAAAGTTGCGTATTTTGGTGCAAAATAATAATCCGTTCTGAAAAATCTTTTACGGTTTGTAGTTTTTGAAATATTTCTAAAAAACAAGAAAACGTAATTTTCTTTTTTATTTTTTTCTGAAGTTATTATTGCAGGAATTATAACAAGATTAATACATTCTACAGGCACTTTTTTAAGCTCTTTACGATGATATCATTAGATTTTACTTAAAACGTTTTGTCTCGTTCTGACCATCATCAATTTCATTTTTTCTTATGGGTGCTACATTGGGTTTTAATACCGATGAATAGATTTATTTTTTCTGATGCTTTTCCATATATCACACATAATCAAACAATAATCTGAAACAGCTATAAATGCAAGAAATTGTTGAAAATAACACTGCAAAGAAAAACATAGTATGCAGTGAAAACAAAAACCGAAAAATTTTGATATACTTCGAAGTTTTATTTCGTTTATCACAAAAGCAGATTTTTGAAAAATTTTTAGATATAAAAATTAATGACGTGAATCCAAGAAAGACGTAAATTTTTTGTGCTAACAACAATTTAGTAACAGCAAGAGAAATTTACTTCCAACAATGACGATGACGCATGAGCAAGAAAGTATTACAAGAAATTATGTCTTTAAAAATCTCTCATTCTTGTAAATTTAAAAATGTGTTGTGCTAACAACAATTTAGTCATAACAAGATAAATTTACTTCCAATAATACCCAGAAAGATGCCATCACACAGAACAATGTTATTAAGTTAGATAGAAACATTGCACTTTATGGTTATTTTCATAAAACTCGAAGGACGTATCGAGATCGCCTTAATGATGATGATAATGAAGAATTATTAGAAGAGGTAATTAATAGTTATTTATAAAAAGTATAAAATTATGAGATTACAAGAAAGAATGTTTACTCGAACAGTAATATCTTTTAAGATACGAGATTTCTTAATTATACATAATTTAATTTGATATTTTCTTGCTTTAATAATAATAATGTATAATTTAATTGCAAATATAATCAACTATTGTTTTGTAGTTGTCCTTCTTGATATTGTTGGAAGGAAATTTCGCTCGTTATTACTGAATTGTTGTTGTTAAGACCGCAATAAATTTTTAAATTTATGTCATTCTTGGATTCATAGCATTCATTTTTGGATCTAAAACTTATTAAAATCAGCTTTTTTGATATACGAAATAAAACTCCGAAGGTCTATCAAACTCTTTTGGTTTTTGTTTTCATTGCATACCATGTTTTTCTTTGCAGTGTTCTTTTCAACAATTTCTTGCATTTCCAGCTGTTTCAAATTATTAAATAGGGATGTGTATATATGGAAAAGCATCAGAAAAAATAGATCTATTTAATAGTATTAAAACCCAATGAAGCGCCCATAAGAAAAAATGAAGTTGATGATGGTCAGGACGAGACGAAACGTTTTAAGTAAAATCTAATGATATCATCGTAAAGAACTTAAAAAAGTGCCTGTAGAATGTATTAATCTTGTTATGATTCCTGCAATAATAACTTCAGAAAAAAATAAAAAAGAAAATTACGTTTTCTGGTTTTTTGGAAATATTTAAAAAACTACAACTCGTAGAAGATTTTTCAGAACGGATTATTGTTCAGCACCAAAATACGCAACTTTGCCCCAATTTAACCGACTTCGCATCTCTTACCGTTTCCGAGATCCCAATGGTGAGCCTCGAATTTGTAACAGCCCGTATGTCTATTAGTTTGGTAAAATTTAAATAACGTTTTTATCTGGTTATGTGATCTAAACATTAAAATTAAATCACATAAATTAAATTAAAATCACATACAACACTTTTTGCAGATGACACCACCCTGGCAATTAAAACTCTGTGGATGGTGCGATTAAAATTAACGAACGTGAACAGTTGGAGTCTTTGGATTGGTTTGAAACGAACGAGCTAAGCTTGTGTCGGAGCGCTTTTTTGTACATTTGGATCAAAATAGTAATAACGTTAAACAGAGCATACCTCGTTCTGATAAACACTCGTTCGCTGGTTAGTCCCTTCTAGTCTTCTCTCTCTCTCTTCATCTCGCTTATCACGCATACGATACATCGTCAGAAACGGATACACATACAACAAACAATGCGATTTACATCGGATGTCCGAAAATACATCAAATACTACTCACCGGGGGGCCTGCGTGCCCCCGCGGAAATCCAACGGTGCATCTAGTAGCAACCATTCCCTCACATTGATAATGGACACTACGGAAGTTATCCTTGGACGTTGACTTCTTATCCGCATGCATTAACCCCACATTCACCTGTAATTCGGAAACCCAACCCCCCGGTGGATATTAGCATACCTTGCCTCCTAAGCTTACGTTCTTAGGATCAGTTGATGCCACTGATTGCGTAAGTGTCAGCACACTCCGTTTCCGATCCAGTGCACATCATGTCATGTTAGACCATTCTGGAGCACAATGCTTCAGCAGGTCAGGAATACAACCAACTGAATTCCCATTCACAATGAATATGGAATACCAGATGACTGTTTCGCCGACACCGTGCACTTCATCAGTGGTGCTGACCACTGCGGCATGTCACACAAGGTATCGTATACTGGTGCGCAATATACACCCTGCAATGCTCCGGATCATCGGAAACAGGACGATATTCGCTATATTAGAATAACTCCAACTCATCGATGATCCTCATTGCCAATAACATAAACAGGGTATACCGCGATACTACTCCTGCCAGAACATTGCCTTCTCAGGGCAATACTCTGCAGCCACCCTCTAGGTCACACATCCCGTCACCTCGACGCGTAACACACGCGCTTCACCGACCGTTCTCAGTCTGCATCTCGAGAAGAACTGTCCTGCCTCTCCTCTTAATATTTTACGTTCCCTCGGCTAGGCTTATCGTCAAAACATAAACAAACATCGGGGAGGGGCAAGTTAATTGACGCCAAACAAATTATATTTACAGAAATTATTTTATTTAATTTTTAATTTAATTTGATTGGAAGAAGTATGTAGTATTTATTGAAAGATTTCATTGAAAATTTAGATGGCCCCGATAAGTAAAATTTTTGATTAATAAAAATAATTTCAAATTCATATTTATTGTCTATTCTAATTTTCATAAAAGCAAATTATTAATTTTTTTGACTTGTTATTTTTGCTAGCAACCCTTCAATTTATTGTAATTTTATTTTAGTTTGATAAACACACAGGCATCCTTACCTGATGCTTTCTCACGAGCACGAGGCACACATGCATGCAATTTTTCATTAACGCCTAACGTAAGCAAAGCAACGCCCGGCTGATAAAATAGTGTTCTAATCTAATAATTAAACGTACATCCTTACCTTACGCATTCTCACTTACATGCAATTCGGTTTATTTGCCACTATTTAAACAAATTTTGTTCAGGCAATACAAATTTGTTTAATTTGCAGTAGACTTCGGTTATAACGTCCTCAGTTATAGCGATCCACCGCTTATCACGAACTACATTTCAAATCCAGTCATTTTTCTCTATGTATATTTGTGGCATTATCGCTTATTACGAACTTTGGAAATAACAAACCGATTTTGATGGTCCATTGAGGTTCGCTATAACCGAAGTCTACTGTATCGTCAAGCATCCCTATTCCACAAAAATTGTTACACAAATGGTGTTTACAAAGACGGTCAGCGGACCGCAACTGACTATAGATCTGTTCGATCGAACAGGCCTAATATTACACCCGTCTGGGCTATTTATGACATAAACATGCATTAAATAAAACAAATTTACGATCGCATATCAGTATTCTTGAAAATTTAAATATTTCAGAAATTATCTGCTTTTGTTTTTTACAATAAAGTAAATAAAAAGAGCTCCTTTTGCCATTTATTAATGATTTATTATAAAAGATTAAAATTCGAGGTTAGTTGTCTAAAACAGACTAAAACCGCACGAAAACCATCGTAATTTTGCTTTAGTCTTTAAATGAAAAACATGCATCCTTACCTTTTGCTTATAAACACATAAATCACAATGCTTCTGTTCACTTAACAAGAAATAAATAAATCCACTTAACGCAAAGTAAACAGTAAACACTGGTGGTTACTGCGTTCCTTCTAAAAATAGCATTGCGCTGTTGCCAAGAATCCATTATTTGCAGGCGCGGTTGTCATTTTCGTAACTTAGGTTAACATTTTTGTTGGCCTCTAGAAAGAAATATTGCAGGTTGCGGCGATGCACCGTTGCCAAGATTCCGTTATACATGGTTGCAATTTTAGCATTCGACAATTAATATTCATTATTTGTGTCTGAAAGTGGAGATGTCCGAAAAACCCTGCTATCATGAATCAATCCACGATACCCGATGAACACATTCCTTATTTTCATGTGATGATCACATACTTACTGCTTGCATCTAAAAAAAAGGATTTTAGAAACTTAATCCTTTAGCTATAAATAACACCGAAAATAAACTTTACTGCTTTACTGTTAGTATATGAATACATAACTACTGTTTAAAAAAACCATTGCTTACCTGAATGGAATAAAACTGCTACCTGTTCAAGTACACTGAGAAAACAAGATGTGTTAATCCAACCAAAAAACTGTTAATCCAACAAAACATTTCGTTTCAATACGTTCAAACAATTTTTTTTTATAATTTAACTATAAATTTATATAAATGTGTAAGGCCGGCCGAAATTACCAACATAATTTTTTTTTTAAGTACTATTAAAATGTGGTAACGCGTATACATAAATTTAAGTAATCAAAAATTCACCATTTCCTTTGGCTACCGGGCACCGTCCGCTACCATCACCTCCCATTGACATGGTGCGTTCATGCAACAATAACATGTGTTTACAATCATTTGTAAGAGACAACAGTTATTTACTCACCGGGGACCCCAGTCCCCTGGCCCCAACGGTCCGCACAACCTTTTGGTCAATTCACAATTCAATCTAGTGCCTCTATCATCGCTCCTGATGATGTCCAACCTTGGGCCTTTATTATCATATCTGTTGCTCTTTCATAAACTATTGCTCTGAAACATTATTTCCAGAAACACACGCCACATGCAACACAGATAGCCTCAATGACATGCAAACATACTCTACCCTACGTCTTTGTCATCTCCGACCCGTGGATTCTCTACCACCAATCCACTCTTCCACCAGGTGGCACAAATCAACGTCAACGTGGCATCTCACCAGGTTACGTCCCCTCCACCTGGCACGTAGGGGTGGTGACAATTTAATAACCTTAGGGCTCCCTGTCCGCTGCACCGGGTCCCTAAGGGGTCACCATGGGACCGTGAACAGTACTTCGTTCACTCTCGGTAGCGCTTTCCACCTTGTTAGTACGATTTCCCTTACGGAGTAACCACTACTCATGCAAGTGACGTCACAATCCCTACGCCACCGTGGTTACACCAGTCAACCTACTGGCCAACGGTCAGGTGATGCAGCACCTGCCACGACAACCGAGCCTCACCCGGGGAAATCGCTTCATTCATACACCATGCAGGAAATACTTTAAGCTAATTCTCTACATATCATGCATTAGCTACAATTAATAACTTATCTCTAGATAACGCCTTCCTGCTTCTACCAGAGTAGAGCACAATACTTTCCGAACACACCCTGTATACGCACGCCACGAATATAATACACGCGTACTATACAATTAACGCGCGTTGCAAGCGCAAGTTACAAGATGCAAGTTGGCCAACTTTAATTAATTACTTTTCGCACCTTTCTATCGTATTAGTTAACACCGCAAACTCTTATTAATGCGCCTATCGATTACGTATCATAAACTCGACTGTTTCGATCTCCAAAGCAAAACCTTTGCTGCCCGAAAACTGTTTGTTTATCTAAACTCAAGAGGATCCCAGCATTCGCCCCAACAACCGTCTGGGTGAACGTAGATAAAACTCGCATTGCAGGCAAACGTTTATAATTCTTTAATTCTAAACGCATTACATTTTTACTTAACAATAAACGTCTAACAAATGTCATTAATTTTATTTTGTATTAATCAGATTACTATGTCAAAACAAGTAAATCAAATAGCTTACTGTTATGTTACACAAATACTTTGTTTACAATAAACCAAATATTTAGTTGTACATTTCTGTAATAATAAATTTTATTTAAAGTAACCACACAAAATTAAAATGATATTTTTGTTGCAGTAACATGTGTATGTATACCTATTTAACAAAAATTTTAGTGTAATCAACATTTTCATTCACAACAAAAAGAAAACTGTTATATCAATGCATTTTGTTTTCTCAGTGTAGGAATCGGGATCATTGTCCGGTTTATCTATTTTTATGTGACGTCCCTCAATTACACCTATTATACCTGCAAACCCAAGCAAACCTCTTTTCACGAAAAAAATTAATTATTTCTATTTTTCTTCTGCAGATGGTCAATAAATTACTTGCACTACAAACATCAAACTATCTGTCATTTTATCGATTTCTTTCTGGGGAACGCTAATTTAAGTCTGCGTATGTACTAAGGTTACTGTATCTAAATACACTAACCTTGAAAATTAACCCGGTGGATACGCAGCGCCGTACTCTGTTTTTCTGATTCTTACATCCACCAAGTCTCTTAATGTTCTCTCTCACACTTTTAACCCGGTTATCGACCGGATGAATTTTCGTAAACGCCTTTAGTATGCACAGCATATGTTTCTGCCACAGGAAACTAGTTGGGACTCAAGCAGGAAAAAAACCTGTTATTACAGGCCCCATCAATTAAAAAAATAGATATCTCCAGATATCGAAACAAAACAAACAAAACAACTGAAAATCTTATTAAAGGCACCTGTACGTAATTTGTTTCAAACGAAGACGAACGCAACATGACATTGCAAGGTTGCTAATGCGGCGTTGCATTAAATTAATTAAAGTTAAAAAAATATTTTTTTATAATTACACTCTTCAGTACTTTAACACGTAAGAATTAGTTTGTCTTATTTAAGATTTCTTATTAATCTTCCGAATAATTGATCCTAATATCCCCAAATCGTTCCTACTTTCAAGAAAATCCGATGTCAACATGTCGAATTTTGTAACGCTGAAATAAATTATCCGGACGTCTGCCAGGAATCCTGGCGCCCTGAAAAACGCTTGGGACACGCTAAACTAGTGAACAAGACACGTTTCGGGTCGCCTGGTGCAGTTGCATTGCCGAAATAAGCGTTCATTTTTTAAAGAAAAATTTGAGGTTATGTAAGACGCCAGAATCGGGCCTAAAGAAGCTTTTCTGTCGTAATAATAATAATAATAATAATGATCGTGTAATATTACTTTGTACTGTCGTCAGTTTTGGTAAAACTTTTCTCATATTTTTATTAGATAAGGCACATTAAACGTGATATTGGCACTAATCTGACGTTTTTCTTTTCTTCCTTTACCGGTAAGAGAACGACTTGGAAGGGAAACGGACAAACGCACACGAAGATTATCTGAATCTAGGGCCCAGTTTACAGGAACTTTAATTGCTATCAAATTTTAATGACATTGTTAATTTGACATTTCGGAATGTAATTCTTATGGCAACTTAATCGTAATTAGTTTAATTCGCAATTAAACATTTGATTTGCTTTCTGTAAGTCCACCCTTAAGTGTTCTAGTCTAGAAGTGCTCGAAAAGTCAAAAGTAAAAGTAATCCGAATTGTATAGCCAAAGATAGTTGTAGGAAAGCGAAAATAGTTAAAAAACAAAGCTCTCCTTCCTCTCGGAAAGCCTACTGCATATGAAGGCGAAACCTATGCTCAGCAGCACATAATCTAATTTTATTTATTTAGTCGATTTTCGTGCCTGTAACGAACGGATATCGTGGATCGAGCTTCAAATCGCGTCAGGGTTCGACTTTAAATCCTAATTTCCCCAAAGCGTTCCTACTTTCAAGAAATTCCGATGTCAACATGTCGAATTTTGTAACGCTGAAATAAATTGTCCGCACGTCTGCCAGGAATCCTGGCGCCCTGAAAAACGCTTGGGACACGCTAAACTAGCGAACAAGACACGTTTCGGGTCGCCCGGTGCAGTTGCATTGCCGAAATAAGCGTTCATTTTTTAAAGAAAAATTTGAGGTTATGTCGGCGTTTTGTTCGGGATCTTATGGCGGTTCGCGCGACTCTTACGGCCGATCGCGAACCGCCGTAAGACGCCAGAATCGGGCCTAAAGAAGCTTTTCTGTCGTAATAATAATAATAATAATAATGATCGTGTAATATTACTTTGTACTGTCGTCAGTTTTGGTAAAACTTTTCTCATATTTTTAGTAGATAAGGCACATTAAACGTGATATTGGCACTAATCTGACGTTTTTCTTTTCTTCCTTTCCCGGTAAGAGAACGACTTGGAAGGGAAACGGGCAAACGCACACGAAGATTATCTGAATCTAGGGCCCAGTTTACAGGAACTTTAATTGCTATCAAATTTTAATGACATTGTTAATTTGACATTTCGGAATGTAATTCTTATGGCAACTTAATCGTAATTAGTTTAATTCGCAATTAAACATTTGATTTGCTTTCTGTAAGTCCACCCTTAAGTGTTCTAGTCTAGAAGTGCTCGAAAAGTCGAAAGTAAAAGTAATCCGAATTGTGTAGCCAAAGATAGTTGTAGGAAAGTGAAAATAGTTAAAAAACAAAGCTCTCCTTCCTCTCGGAAAGCCTACTGCATATGAAGGCGAAACCTATGCTCAGCAGCACATAATCTAATTTTATTTATTTAGTTATTTATTATGGAAGGGTATCAAATAAAATGGCGTTTTTTTTCTGACTCTCACCTCTCACGTTTAAGTGTCGCTACTGGGTAATTACCAATTACTTATACTGCGCTCTGCGCTGGTGCTCTAAGTTTGGAGCAGTTTAGTGTCAAATGACGCAAGTACATAAGTAAAAGGAAAGCAAGCAGGGGCGCAAAGACCGAGATGGACGGTACCTAATGTAAAATGGGTCCATTTGATTGAATAGATGGTAAGGTATTTAGTTTGTTCATTAGCCATTCTTATAATACGTCTTAGGCCCGGTCTTTTAACTTCCTTTTAAGTTACTTGTAAATTTATCTGTCTTGTAACCGAAAAATCTATAATTTAGCTGCCTATGAAGCATTAAGTATCTCCTTCGAATTAACTAGACTAGTGCATCTATCTCAATCACATAAATACACAGCTAATTTAATGTTAATTTTAGTAAAACTGGAGTTTACGAGGAAGTTCAAAGATCGGGCCTTAAGTACTTAGAATCTTCATCTATTTTCTGTCGATTTATATATAGGCTGCATTTAGTTGATGGACGAACCATTAAAGCTTAAGCGGACTGTCTTCTAAACGGAACTCATACCCACCATATCAGAGTGGCACAGTGCAAAAGGAAACCAGCCTTAGTTAAAAAGTTTGAAATGTCAAATGTGACTTCCACAGAAAGTTATATAAGCTCTGCAGTGCCTTCTGATTATGTAGCGGACATGTCGCTATCAGGTGAAACTTCGAATTGTAGTACTCCTAGTTTTTCTGGTGTTCGTGTTGAAAGAAAGTGTTGTGTGCAGTGCTTTTCGCGAACTCCGGATCCGAAGTTGACCCTCTGCGAAGATTGTTTCAGAAGAAGACGAGACGTATTTCCTCCTCGACCTAACCCAAGAAAACGTAAGCGTACTCATGACAACGATTTCTGTACACCGAATAAAAAAAGAAAATTACTGCCCGAAAAGAATGTGTCCCCGACGTGCTTTGATGGTCCTTCGTCGTCTGAGGAATTATGTATGTGTTGTAATAGACAGAAAGACGGTGTTTTTGTGCATGGTAAATCTGCGCATTCCTGTTTTTGCTATCCGTGTTCTAAACGAGCGTGGAAATATGGGCGAAAATGTCCAATTTGTCGCAGAAAAGCAAATAACGTAGTTAAACTGTTTTGAAATGTGGCAACGTTGGAAATTTGACCAGCTTGTTTTGAAATATGGCAACGATGCAAATTTGACTAGACCAAACAGAATCTCCCCTTCTACTTTCGCTACCCCCGCGGCGGCCGGCGGGTCATTGTTACAGTGTCTCTCGTGTGCCGTGCATGTAATTACGTGCATGTGGTGATAATTACTTGTCTCAAATAAAGTAGGCTGTTTTTCTATTTTAAATGCATGTCGTATGTATAATTTTTTTTGCAAATCCATTGTGTGTACTGTTTTTATTGGGATGTTGCATTCAATTATTAGGTTTGTTCTGCATTTTTAACTCCTTTACTCTAATTTTCTCACTCCTACTTACGTTATATTATATGTATACATCTCACTCTCTCAGGAGCGGTAAAGTGGAGAACAAAGAAGCAGACGTCTTGTGCGTAGTAATTTCTGGCGTAGTAACACTCGCCGCGTACAGCAGAATAATCCCTCAAGTAGCATTCATCTGTGATTGGTGAAGTTTTTGAATTTTTTTTAAATAAGCCAATCACAGACGAATGCTGCGTGAGCGCTTGTTTTTGATTGACGCGGTCACTAATTTGCGGCGTAGCAACACGGCGTCGTTAAAACACGAGATCAAAGGTACCGACGCGAAGCGAAGCCACTGCGTAGTTTCGACATAATTTTATTTGTCCGCGTTCGCTGTAATTTTTTTAGATTCGGCGCCACTAGAAATAAAAATTTGTCATTTCGAAATGGGATGTCGCACTGATTTTTGATTTTGAAATGCGTGCTTAATATTCCGATACGCACTAAAGTCCGGATATAACGAACCCAGAAATTGTATCAAAATATGTTCGCTATATCCGAAGTTCGCTATAATAGGTAAATTAAAAGAAATTGTGTTTTTTATAGTCATTTTTTTTTACATTAAATAATATTGTAAAAAATAACATGAGACCTTTGCAAAACAGGAGCGGCTAGAGACAGGGTGACTCGGTCGCCGAAGTTGGGGCGAGAATTTTAAATAAATTTTCTATAGCATATTTTAAAATGCAAAATAAGAAGAACCAATTACAAATTAATTATTAAGCACATTTTAATTCCTCAGCTTACGTATTTATTTTAAATATTTTATTTATCCTTGATGTTAAAATATTTCCGTACTTTATTTATTACAGAAAAAAAGTAGTAAAAAAGCTACAAATTGTCCCTAAAATAGGATTAGATACAAATTATATACAGGTGTGATTTTTAACTGGGTTTCTTCAATAACACCCTTCCTGTTGAATATATGAAAAAATGTTTTATACACAATACTATTATTGCTTACAGTTCGACAAGGAATGTTGTTATTTCCCATTTATTTTCTGTCCTAATCGAAAATATGCCTGAATAATAGAAATATTTTCTTACAAAGTATACATAAGGTGTGTTTGTTATCCTGCACTAGTGCACACCAGTGTACACTTTTTTCTTAATACCTGTTTGGTATTATTCATTGCAGTTACACTACCTTGTTTGTTATGTTAGTGTAGTGTATTTCGTGTTACACAAACTACACCAGCACGGGAGAAAGAGTAACGAGTGCAGATAGGGTAGACATGCGCAATAGATTATTAAACGTCATTCGTGTGATCGATTGCACGTGTATATGTTTTGCTAAATCTCACAAGGAAATGCAAAATGAATTATTCAAAACATAAAATACTCGTTTACAAACGTTTTTATTCGCCAGATGCGTTTACAACTAAAATAGACTGCCATGTATGCATTTTAATTCTATTTTGAAATAACATGTAAGATTTTAGGTTATAGTTGATGTTTACAAAGTTCAACGATTATAACACGTGGAAAAATAAACCGCACAAACTACACTCAAGCAGTTTGGTAGCACCAACTTCACCACTGTACACTTCCTACACTCACGTTACTGCACTCGTTACACGAATGCTATCTCGTGTAATATTACCAAACAGACCTATTGTGTGTTGTAAGTATTAACAAATTTATTTAAATATGTGCGTTGTTCATAATTATTAGGTATAAATTTAAGTATGTACTTCCTAATTTATTTATAATAAATTCAGCGACCGGTTTCGATTGTTACATCACCACTATCGTCAATAAATTTTAAATTAAATTTTTATTTTCAATCGAAACCGGTTGCTAAATTTATTATAAATAAATTACTTAAATTTATACAATAAAATTTACTTAAAACTTATATGATTTTTTATTTTGACAATTAATGACAGTTATGGATAATGCAAAAGCCAATATCAATACAGTGGGTAGGTAACAAATGAAAATTTATACAGGGTGTTTCATAACAGGTGAAAAAAATGAAATCTCGTGTACAGAATCTCATTTTACTTTAAAATGAAAGAATAAAAAAGTTTTAAATTTTGTTCAGTTTCGATGTTATTTGAGGGTGAAATTATTTACGACATAAATTAAGGAATTGATAAAAAAATGTGAAATCTGGTCGGTTGTAGAAAAAATATTGTTTACAACACGTGTGCAAACGTATTTTTTAAATCTTATGCTACTATTTGCCCACTCGTCTGACGCCTCAAGTGGGAAAATTTTCAGACTCGATTAAAAAGACCTACTTTACACATTAGTTGCTAACTATTTCTGGTTATCTAACTTTAAGTTCAGGTAACTCCGAAACTAAGCAAAATTTGTTTTTTATTCTTTCATTTCAACTTAAAATGAGATTATGTACATGAGATTTCATTTTTTTTCACCTGTTATGAAACACCCGGTATATAAAAATAAATTTCTATGTATGATATTGGTTTTTGCATTACCCAGAACTGTCATTAATTGTCAAATTAAAAAATAGAAAACTCACATAAGTTTTAAGTTGTAGTTATATATTTATATACCTGCAACATTATTCTAAAGAAAATCCTGTTTCTGAAAATTTCACACACTTCAAATTTTAAAGACTTGCGAAAATGTACATAAACCGTAAAAAATGACAAATTTTACAAAAGAATTAAAAAATTGTTAAAATTTAACGGTATCTTTAAAACAATAGTTTAGGATTCTGTATTTTTAATCATGCATTGCCTACTTTTTTAAAACAAAATTACGGAAAAATTATGTTATTCTTTCATTTGTTATAAATTTTGGTGAGAAAATTGTGTAAAGTAAAATATAGAGTGTTGTACATATAGCAATATTTTATCCCACACATCAAACATATTTTCACCATAAATTTGCATTTTCTCCATGTTCGCCAAAAAGTCGGCATCAAATCGAAAAAAAAATTATTTCTGATTTTTCGAAAAAACTTTTTACACAATAATTTGTGCTTGTCTGAAAAAACTACTTACTTAGAAAATGGCGTTTTTCGAAATTGCCATTTCTTGTTATTTCTTGGAAATTAATCAAGATTTCGAGACTTTTTTACTGTGTATTAGTTTTAGCTTATTGAACAATCTCAAGGCCAAAAAATAACGTTTTTTTTCCTTTAACTAAATTGAAAAATTCAATTTTTGCAGAAGTTAAGGAAAAAAACGTTATTTTCTGGCCTTGAGATTGCTCAATAAGCTAAAACTAATACACGGTAAAAAAAGTGTCGAAATCTTGATTAACTTCCAAGAAATAACAATTTTAGGATTTTGACAATTTCGAAAAACGCTATTTTCTAGCTATAAGTAAAAATCACTCGATATATCTAATAGGGGTTAAATAGGTTTTCAGACAAGCACAAATTATTGCCGTAAAGTTTTTTTTGAAAAATCAAAAATAATTTTTTTCCATTTGATGCGATGTTTATACAGTGGCGAGCACTGTATAAGCATCGTAAATTATATTCCGATTATAAATAGGTAGGTACATACATGGTATTTAGATTACATAAGTACCTTATGATTTTTAAAAATTTTTGATAAAGGGCGAGGCCGTGAAAGCAAAATGTATGGCGTAAATTAGCAAATACGAGTACAACAATTTATGCAAAATGATATTTACAAAACTTCAAAAGGCATTCATAAATGAACGATATTTCTCGCAGTGCTGTTAACCAAAACGTACGCATGATACATTGTCTTGGCATATCGAACATAAAATAAATTTATTCTGCAGTTTAATTATTTCAACAAATTCATTATGTACTTCTCGCATGTGTCTGTATAAGTTACATCCTTTAGAAAATGTTTTATTACATGTAGAACACGTCTTTGAATCCATTCTGTTCAACAGAAACACGGACATGTATTTTAAATCTCTGAACGATTTTTAAACTTCGGAAATATTGGGTTATTCTCGGCACCGAGTCACCCTGTCTCTAGCCGTTCCTTTGCGAAACAGTTATGCAAATACAGTGCTCGCGAAAAAGTCGGCATCAAATGGAAAAAAATTTTATTTCTGATTTTTCGAAAAAAAATTTTACGGCAATAATTTGTGCTTGTCTGAAAACCTATTTAGCCCCTATTAGATATACCGAGTGATTTTTACTTAGTTAGAAAATAGCATTTTTTGAAACTGCCAAAATCTCTTGGAAATTAATCAAGATTCCAAAGAGATTTTTGTAATGTGTATTAGTTTTAGCTTACTGAACAATTTCAAGGCCGGAAAATAACGTTTTCTTATTCTTTAACTTTGGCAAAATTTAATTTTAAATTTCAAATAATTTTAGATGAAAATTTCAAAGATAATTACAAATCTTTGAAGTTTTCATCTAAAATTACTTAAAATTTAAAATTAAATTTTGATAGGTATGTGAAATTTTGTGAAAAGTTCAGAAATTGAAAAATTCAATTTTTGCCGAAGTTAAAGAATAAAGAAACCTTATTTTCTGGCCTTGAAATTGTTCAGTAAGGTAAAACCAGTACAGTAATACAAATACATTTGCACGATCTTTATCGCACGATCCCAATCGGGCCGACCACAGTCGGCTCGATCCGGTGGACACCCGGCCTAAAGAAGTCGTTGAAATCTCGATTAATTTCCAAGAAATAACAATTTTAGGATTTCGGTAATTTCGAAAAACGCTATTTTTAAATGGGAAACGCAGTGTATTTTTACATACTTCGAAAGTACGTATAAGGAATAGGTAATAGCCAAAAATGTAGGAATTTTACTTGAGAGTTTGTAAGATATTGATGTTTAAGTGTAAAAGATTGCTATAATATGAGTGCTTATATCTTTGTTATTTATTTACAGCCCAACGTTGCATATTACTTCATGATTTTTTTACGCTGCTGAAACAATTTGGACCTTTTTTTTGCGGAGTTGTTAGAAGTTGGACCTTTTTTCGGAATTGTTAGAAGTTGGACCTTTTTGCGGAGTTGTTAGAAGTTGGACCTTTTTGCGCAATGCAGATATGTTGCAGATTAGAATAGTTACGATTGTAATTATGCCACTCTATACAACCAGAAAACAATCCTGATTATGTTTCAGATATTTGGAAACGTTCCTGTCCTTCCGGACGCAGGCAGATATTAGCGATGAGAACGAGTACTTGTTTGGTGTACCCTCCAAAATACTGTACTTGGACGGTTCCGCAGTGCTTAGGCATTTCTCCGTAGTTTGCGGGGCGAAAAATCCCAACAAGATCAGGGCCACGTACCTACGAAAACAATTCGCAACGATGGCGCAGGTGTTAAGTATGGATGACAATCAAATCCATCAAGTGGCCACTTATATGGGTCATACGGACGAAGTGCATCGCAGGGTATATCGGCAAGACGAGCAGTTTTTCCAACTAACAGCTATGTCCAAGGTGTTGATGATGGCAGACCAGGGAGATTTCGCTAAATACAGAGGAAAGACCATCGAAGAAATTCAACTGATACTTCAGGAAGAACATGTCGCTGAACCTGGCCGCCAGGAGGAAAATATATCTGAAAATGACATTCACCTTGGCGACGATGGACGAAACGATAATACAAATGGTACAAGTCAATTCATGAAAGAATACATGCACGTCATATACAATACCCATCTGCTTCAAATAACTGTACTACGTTAATCAACACTATGCGAATTTTTATGTACCGGAAATACGTCATTAAATCAAATTCAAATATGAAATTAGTAATAGTGTTGATTAACGTAGTGCAGTTATTTCAAACAGACGAGTATTGTAAGTTGTTTTTCCTTCCCTTTTACACTCACGATATTTTAAATTAAAGTTAATTTTTTTTTAAATCTTAACCCTGTTTATGTTTTACAGATTTTTCTGCGGGGTCGTTAGGAGAACCTTCGTCACCACGTTCATTGTCAGTTCTTGAGTTGCCGAGTACAAGTTCAAAATCCCCAGTAGACACTAACCTGCAGTCGACCTCGATCAGCACCGACTTACTGTTCGCGTCAGTGCCTTCAACCGAGCCTGTAACCACCGTGCGAACTAAAAAGTCAAAAGTTTCCAAGCCACGCGTCGTGAAGCCCGTAATGGAGCGCAAGCCAGGGAAAGTTTCATACAACAAGCAGGAGATTGCACTTTTGGAGCTCAAATTCAAGAAACATCTGATTACTAAGTCGCTGCCGAAGATCAGAGACTGCGAAAATGTTCTCAATGATAACAAACAGTATTACGGCAAGTTCCCATTCGTTGCTAATATTTATGTAGTATTTTAGTATATTTTATGTATATACAGGGTGAGTCCGGGAGGAATGAACCAAACTGTAAGAGTATATTCTATACGTCAATATAAGAGAAAAAAAAACCAAAAGTTGTAATCCGATTTTCATTTGTTTTCGAGTTGAAACGTTTTAACAAAATTCCTCATATGGTAATTTTTTTTTCAATTGAAGTATTCAGGTCGAAAAATTCGCTAGTTTCTTTTACGAAATTTGAACAATTTTTTCAATCAGATCAAGATTCAGATCAAAATCTGAATACTTAAATTGAGAAAAAAATATTATGTAAGGCATTTTGTTAAAACGTTTCAACTCGAAAACAAATGAAAATCAGATTACAGCTTTGCACCAAACTGCAGTTTGGTTCATTCCTCCTGACTCAACCTGCGTACTAGATACAAAAGTCATTAGTTTTATATTGAGAATATATTTTTATCTATATTTACAACTTATTTATATTTATAACTTATTTATTTATATTTATAACTTATTTATGTATATTTTTTTATAAATATATATTAATCATTGTATTTTATGTTTTCATATTACAATGAATAAAAGAGTTTATGAGAAACATTTTTTTTTATTATTCGAACTCGAAATTTGACGTAAAACCTGTATTCAGCACAGAAGAGACCAGGGCCGCAGCGGTCATGTAATAACACAAAACTGTATAAATATAATCATGACCGCTTGGCCGAGCAAGAACGACGAAAAACTGAGAAGTCGGGCGACACCGGCGACCGCTTCGGCCCAGAGAACCAGTGCTGGGGGAGATGCCGGTATCCGCCCTGGCATTAAATAAAAAATAAAAAAAAAGTATAAGTTACAAAAAATTCACATACAGTATAACCTCTCTTAGGCGGACACCCATCGTGACTGACAACAGAGGCTTTAAAATTAACGTTAAATAAACACTAAACAACGATTGAAATATTTATTAATTTTACTTATATGTTTTGAAAATCACCAATTTTTGTTTGTTTACATAAGTTACATCAAATTACTTAATTTTTCAGCGGCAACAAAATAAACAAACTAACAACAGTAACTGCTTTTACTAAATTTTTAAGAATACAAAATTAAGAACGGAATACCGACCATAAATATTTATTTGGGGTCATAAATTCTTAAGGCACCAGCACCGATAGCTCTTTGTCGGCTTTTGAAATAAACGGTGTAAAAGACATCTGCCAGTGTCCGTTTGAAAGAGGTAAATTTCCGAAGAAAATAAAATTTTTGTAACAAATGTAATGTCCATGTCCGTTTTATAGAGGTGTCCGCCTAATAGAGATATAACTGCATGTAAATTTTGTACATAACAATTTGGGAAATTAAAAATTATCCTTCTATGAGAGGTGTCCGTCATGAGAGGTTTTACTGTATAAGTATAAATTATTTATCTTCAATTAATTAATTAAGGAAATACTTGATAGTTTTCATTCATTTTCATTTTCGAATATTGAAAAAGTTCAATTAAATTGACAAATTAATGGTTTTTAGTAATTAAGTTACACATTAATTTCAATAAAATTAAAATTTCCTAGCTTTCATAAGTAAACTTTTACGCGCAGTCGTAGTTTGTGCCCCGCGTACATCCTCCTCTGGCAAGTGCGCGAAAGCGACTGACAGATTTATTGCCGCTACCCCCTCTACACATAAGTAAATTTTTACGCGCAGTCGTAGTTTGTGCCCCGTGTACATCCTCCTCTGGCAAGTGCTCGAAAGCGACTGACAGACTCTTTGCCGCTACCCCCTCTACTCAATTTCGCGCGCCATCTGGTGGATAAAAAGCTAATGTAGGCCATAAGTCCCCGCCGCCTTATACAGGGTGAGTTATTAAGCGCCCTTTCTTCCGTAGCTCATTTATATTACGAGATAGAATTTTTTTTCTTTTACAAGGACATTCTACCTATTGAGTACTATAACCTAAAATTATTTTGATGCATACAGAGTGTTACGTAAAATAATGGCAGCATGTAGCAGGATTTTTTTAAATGGAACACCCTGTGTATTTTCCTATAGAAAGATATAACACTCGAACCTCTAAACAGCAGCATATAAAATATTTATATTTATTTAACCAATTAAGAGTAAATTATTATTTTATTGAAAATGGTCCGATTTTCAACTTCTCTTAAAATACTGATTGTAAACGAATCGTTTGTCGTACATCAATAAAAATAGGTAGAGTTATAAATTAAAGTATAGGGAATAACCCAGATATAAATTCATTTAGTTTCATTTGTTTTCTCAAGTGTTCAAGCCTGTGTAATTGTCAGATTTTCAAACTGCCGTTATTCAATTTTTTTAAATGCAACCCCCCTATCTCTTTTCACGAGTAGATAGTATTCATGTTCCTCTTCAATTATGTTATAGGTTTTCTGCATCTAATCCTTACGGTTTTTTTGCTATAATAATTTTTTTCATTTTTACTCTAAAATCCAATATTAAAAAGTTATTTAACGTACTGTATTTTAATTTCTTTAAGACAGCGCCCTCTATTTCATAAAACAGATGGAAAATATCAAGTTTACAATTGATTACAGACTCTTATTTCATTATAATTATCGTATTTTTATTGTAATACAGTTCTTTCACTTTGTTGTAATTAACAATGTCTTAAAATTGATTCTATGTGGTTTACAACAAAAGAAAACATCAGTGTTTGTAAATAATTACCTTAATGTAAAAATTATTGTAAAAATATACAAATAATAAATTAATAATCTAACGAATAAATGAAAATTGGCGAATTTCTTTTGTTCAAGTATTCCGATTTTATTAAATCAAATGTTAGTTAAGACAACTGAAGCTTGGGAACTACCTAGAATCAATTTTAAAGCATTCTTAATTAAAACAAAATAAAAGAACTGTATTATAACAAAAATACGATGATTATAAATGTAATAAGAGTCTGTAATCAATTGTAAACTTGATATTATCCAGCGGTTTTATGGTGTTGTCTTAAAGAAATTAAAATACGATACATTAAATAACTTTTTAATATTGATTTCAAAGTAAAAATGTAAAATATTTATTATAGCAAAAAAACTGTAAGGATTAGATGCAGAAAACCCATAACAAAATTGAAGACGACCATGAACACTATCTATTCGTGAAAAGAGATAGGGGGGGTTGCATTTAAAAAAATTGAATAACGGCAGTTTGAAACTCTCACAATTACACAGGCTTGAACATTTGAAAAAACAAATGAAACTAAATGAATTTATGTCTAGGTTATTCCTTATACTTTAGTTTATAACACTACCGATTTTTATTGCCGTACGATAAACAATACGTTTACAGTTAGTATTTCAAGAGAAGTTGAAAATCAGACCGTTTTTAATAAAATATTAATTTACTCTTAGTTGGTTAAATAAATATAAATATTTTATGCGCAACTGTTTAGAGGATCGATTGTTATGTCTTTCTATAAGAAAATACACAGGGTGTTCCATTTAAAAAAGTCCTGCTACATGCTGCCATTACTTTACGTAACACTCTGTATGTACCAAAATAATTTTAGGTTATAGTGCTCAATAGGTAGAATGTCCTTGTGGAAGAAAAAAATTCTATCTCGTTCTGTAAATGAGCTATGGAAGAAAGGGCGCTTAATAACTCACCCTGTAGAAGACACTGACTTAAGGAAGCGTTCATCATAAAGGGTATTATTCTTATTATTCTTATCATTCTTATCATTCTTATCATTCTTATCATTCTTATCATTCTTATCATTCTTATCATTCTTATCATTCTTATCATTCTTATCATTCTTATCATTCTTATCATTCTTATCATTCTTATCATTCTTATCATTCTTATCATTCTTATCATTCTTATCATTCTTATCATTCTTATCATTCTTATCATTCTTATCATTCTTATCATTCTTATCATTCTTATCATTCTTATGATTCTTATCATTCTTATCATTCTTATCATTCTTATCATTCTTATCATTCTTATCATTCTTATTATTCTTATTATTATTATAACACAAAGATATTTAATATAGTAACAGGTAAAAGAAAAAGTTTACATATTAAAAAAAAAACAACTTTCAAAAACCTCTTTTTTTCAATTTCTCATAATCATTCGAGCAGGACTTGGGCCCCTTTTAATCTCACATATTCAATTTCTTTTCTTTTTTTTTCAAAGCGCAACATAAAATAATGTGCATTTCTCGCGCGAGTGATTAGCATTGGCGTTTTAATGTCAATCGCGGTATGCCGTTCTTAAACTTCCTCATTGCGATAGTAAACGGCGAATAACAAAAGAACGACTTGCGTTTTAACATATCCTGATATGCCCCCGGGGTGTTTGCGAACGCGAGCCGACACCGAACCGAACCAGTCCAGTATCCTGTCCACTGCAATTTATATTATATATTTTATATTAATTAATTATTAATAATAACACGAAGAAAAAAATGGTTAAGGTGAATCGCTAGGGCCGACTAAAAACACTTAAAAACACCAAAAGAAAATGAAGTTACTTAATCGTTGGTATTAGGAGCCGGTCCTGTCCGAAAATTGAAAAAAAAAAAAAAATGACTCACCCAAGGAAGCTTCCGGGTCGGAAAGGTCGCTTATCGACGGCACTTTCTGAACGGACCCCAGGGAGCCGTATGAGGGGCTGGTGTCGTCTTCAGCGTCGTCTAGAATCTCCTGCTTTAACACCATCATGGCGGCTTGCTCTGGTTCTTCGCACTAAAAAGAGAGGAACTAATTAAATTTTAATTACTGCTAAAATAGTTTATTTATTTATTTATTACAATTCTTCTAATCGCGCGCAAGGTACATAAGAAAAATGTGAGTTCACTTGAATAAAACTATCACCTTGACTTTCGTCTCGAAAAATATTAATAAAGAAACAGTGTGTGATGTTAACATTTTTTATTCTAAATAAAGTAAGTTTACCTTTTTATGCGATCGTTGGAAAATTGTATACAGGCTGGTTCTAATTTTTTATAACAGTAACAATAATATCATATGCGTGTACAATAAAAATACATAACGATTCGCTAACATATTTTAAACTATTTTTGAAATTTTTTTAAATGTATGATGAGGTAAAACATTTTCGCATAACAAATTAGATTTGCAAATATCACAAATGTAATTAAAAATTTTGTTAACGAAGAAACCACAAACATATGCCAATGCTTGTTCATTTCCTAAATTTAGTTCGGGTGGATTCATTTCCAAATCAAATTCACAACTAGTAAAGTTTGAAAACGTTTTCGATCGGGGTGGAATGTTTAACAAGAAGTCATTCAAATTCTCTAAAATATTAATTTTATCATCCTCGCAGTTAGAATTATAAGTTGGTGAAGCAACAAGACCATTTAATATTGCAGTTTTAAGAGCACTTATGAATTGAAAAGGTGACGGATTAATGTGTGCTCTTCCATGTTGTCTAATAACACTAAAAAGATTTTCCAGAGGCTCTTGATTTAATGCTCGAGTTTTAAGAAATTTAAAGCCAGCTTCTTGACACATATTCCAAATCATAATAGCACCTTGTATTGTCTGAATACATCCTTCTTGACATTTTGGTGCTCGTGAAATACTGTTTTAATATCAAAAAATTCCCAACTTTTTACTTTCTCCAGTATCGAATACCAAAAGTGAACGTGTTTACTTTTGTTGCTAACACAACATCTTAAAGCTTTGTCGCCTTTTGAGAATAACGAAACGCCATTAAAAGAATCGAAAAGTTTATCAACGTGATACAAATCCTGCTGTATAAATCGCGTCAGATGAAAAATCTGAAAATACTCATTGTTTCAAGAGAAGCCGCTACTGTATTACTCATAGTTTTGGCAGCAATAGATACTTTCATTTTAAGATGCGATTGCTACAACAATAAGTGATCGTGTTTAATTTTATACAAAGTTTGAAACCTTTTTTGATTATCAAAATTATAACATTCAATAATATGTTCCCATTTAGCAATTTTGTTCTCATCAAATTTTATGTTGTATGACTTTAGTGCATTTCTAGTACTCTTTAAAAGATGTGGAGGATCATGAAGAGCAACAATTTTTTGATCATTTACCATGAAAAAAGGACCTGGCCTATCAGTATGGCACTCTTCAATAAGTTGTTTCAATGTGGCAGCATTTGTCGTACCTTGGTCACATATGCAAGAAATAATTTTAAGACCGATCTGCTGTAATGCTACCATTACTTCTTTTAACAATATTTTTAAATGATTTGTCTTTACCTGATCTTTTGTAAAGTGATACACAACCGGTCGTTTCCATTTTTTATGCAGTCCTGCAACCATGAATACTAAGGCATGATTAGCCATATTATTAAATCTACCTATCACTTTACATAAGCCATGGTCATACACTAAGTCATATGATAAAGATATCTCATCAAACATAAGACAAGAATACTTTTCTAATGGTGACATTTTTGCTACTCTATATTGTAATTTTTCAAAAATCAAGGTATTAACTCCGGTATCAAGAGAAAAAGATTTAAGTACTGAATACAATGTTGATTTTCTAAGTAATCTTATAAACCTTTTAAGAAATCTATAACTGCGAGGACCTCTTTTATATAATGCCAATGCAAACACTTTATCTTTCTGTGACCAACGTTCTCCATGAGCTTTTTTATTACAATTTTTAAGCTGTGATTTTACAAATTGAACACCAGGATCTGTAAGTGATTGTTCTAATTGCAAGAAAAGTTTAGAGTTACTAATTTTGACAGCAGTTTTAAGCTTATCCTTAGATTTCTTTAGACAAGATTTCAGTTTACAAATTTTATTTTTGTATTGTTTCGATAAATTGTGTAAATACTTTTGCTTACGAGTTTTTACATTTTTATTCATCACAACATTTAAATAATCATTTGTTTCAACAAAATCAATTGGTTGAGAACAGTCTGAACCAATTGGACAATTAAAATCTGTTACTTCAGAAGAATTTTTTGTATTCAAGAAAGTATCAGGCTGAGCAAACTTCAAAAGACGATCCTTTAAAGTACTAACAAAATTTCTAATAGAAAAGTGATCCTCACATATTCGCATACCTTTCAAAAATTTGAAATTAGGAAAATTATTTTCAATTACGTTGATCCACTGCTGACACCTTTCATTACAGGCAGGAAATTTAAAGAAATGTAAATTTTTTTTCTTTTCAGTAAAAGTATTGCAGCAATTAGGAATGCAACAAGAAAATTTGGGTTTAGTCAATGTCATACTAATAGATTGATATAAATACCTATGTTGAATGTTTGTGCACCTGTGAAGATGATCTTCTACAATAAGTGTTGTTAAAATTGAAATCAATACAAGTTTTATAGAAGCAAACATCGTAAATGAAAGAATTAACATAGCCCTTATGCGGCGGTAGTATCTCGCGCCGGTGTTGCTTGCAACATCCGTTCGGGTGGAATATTAACACGGCAGATTCCGCGAGACTCTCGGGCGCAATGCGCCTCGGTTCTCACATGCGGACGAACAGATGAACGCCTGTGCGGTCGGCGAGATTAGTAGGATTTGTCGCGCGTTGAACGCTGCGTACGCCTTCCCACGACCGCAAGTCAGGCGTCGCCTGAAACACATGCTACGGCTCTCCTCGTTCCGAGCGAGAATAGGGCGCGGGCTCGGTATCCGTCCGACTACCGTTTCGTCGGTGGAAGATCGGTTATTCGAGTCTCGGTCCGCGTGCGGCGCGTACCTTCTCGAAGGCATTGAGGTCGACTTTCGATCTATCGAAGGATGCGAGAGAATGTTCGAAGCTGTTAAATAGTACGGTAACCGTACCTCTTAGGCAGGTCGGTGTTCCTATTCGGCGGCGGCGCATCGGCGAGAGTGGCCGCAGGAACGCGCGCACGAGACATCTTAGCGATGTGGTCGATGGCGGTAGGTGGTTCGTCTCCTCCGCTGTATCCCACCGCAACGACTGACTCTATGTGAGCGACACAATCGCCGAGATTGTTTAGTTCCGAGGTATCCCCGGTGATTAACGCCGCCGCGTGTGCGTGTTCACGGAGCGTCGTCGTCGTCGCCCGCCCTTGCGGCGGCCGGCGCGCTCTTCTCGCGTTTTATATAGAGCTAATGCCGGACGTCATGTCCGCGCGCCGGCTCTGGTAAAGCGAGCGCTGAAGTTTCCGTTGCTCCCTGGTTGATCCTGCCAGTAGTCATATGCTTGTCTCAAAGATTAAGCCATGCATGTCTCAGTACGAGCCAAATTAAGGTGAAACCGCGAAAGGCTCATTAAATCAGTTATGGTTCCTTAGATCGTACCCACACTTACTTGGATAACTGTGGTAATTCTAGAGCTAATACATGCAAACAGAGCTCCAACCGGAGACGGAAGGAGCGCTTTTATTAGATCAAAACCAATCGGTGTAGGGTTCGCGCCCGTCATCGTACTTTCTGGTGACACTGAATAACTTACTGCTGATCGCACGGTCTCGCACCGGCGACGCATCTTTCAAATATCTGCCTTATCAACTGTCGATGGTAGGTTCTGCGCCTACCATGGTTGTAACGGGTAACGGGGAATCAGGGTTCGATTCCGGAGAGGGAGCCTGAGAAACGGCTACTACCACATCCAAGGAAGGCAGCAGGCGCGCAAATTACCCACTCCCGGCACGGGGAAGTAGTGACGAAAAATAACGATACGGGACTCATCCGAGGCCCCGTAATCGGAATGAGTACACTCTAAATCCTTTAACGAGGATCAATTGGAGGGCAAGTCTGGTGCCAGCAGCCGCGGTAATTCCAGCTCCAATAGCGTATATTAGAGTTGTTGCGGTTAAAAATCTCGTAGTCGAATTTGTGTCCCGCGCCGCCGGTTCATCGCTCGCGGTGCTTAACTGGCGTGTCCGCGGGACGTCCTGCCGGTGGGCCCAGTCCCTCGCGGGGCGGCCCAACTTCAGATCCCACCGCGGTGCTCTTCACTGAGTGTCGAGGTGGGCCGGCACGTTTACTTTGAACAAATTAGAGTGCTTAAAGCAGGCTAAAATTTCGCCTGAATATTGTGTGCATGGAATAATGGAATAGGACATCGGTTCTATTTTGTTGGTTTTCGGAACCCCGAGGTAATGATTAATAGGAACGGATGGGGGCATTCGTATTACGACGTTAGAGGTGAAATTCTTGGATCGTCGCAAGACGGACAGAAGCGAAAGCATTTGCCAAAAACGCTTTCATTGATCAAGAACGAAAGTTAGAGGTTCGAAGGCGATCAGATACCGCCCTAGTTCTAACCATAAACGATGCCAGCTAGCGATCCGCCGACGTTCCTCCGATGACTCGGCGGGCAGCTTCCGGGAAACCAAAGCTTTTGGGTTCCGGGGGAAGTATGGTTGCAAAGCTGAAACTTAAAGGAATTGACGGAAGGGCACCACCAGGAGTGGAGCCTGCGGCTTAATTTGACTCAACACGGGAAACTTCACCAGGCCCGGACACCGGAAGGATTGACAGATTGAGAGCTCTTTCTTGATTCGGTGGGTGGTGGTGCATGGCCGTTCTTAGTTGGTGGAGCGATTTGTCTGGTTAATTCCGATAACGAACGAGACTCTAGCCTGTTAACTAGGCGAACTTCCGACATCTCAAATGCCCGCCGGTCCGGCGTTCGCGCCGCGACCGCGCGCGGTTTTTACTGTCGGCGTACAAATTATTCTTCTTAGAGGGACAGGCGGCTTCTAGCCGCACTAGATTGAGCAATAACAGGTCTGTGATACCCTTAGATGTTCTGGGCCGCACGCGCGCTACTCTGAAGGAATCAGCGTGTCCTCCCTGGCCGAGAGGCCCGGGTAACCCGCTGAACCTCCTTCGTGCTAGGGATTGGGGCTTGCAATTGTTCCCCATGAACGAGGAATTCCCAGTAAGCGCGAGTCATAAGCTCGCGTTGATTACGTCCCTGCCCTTTGTACACACCGCCCGTCGCTACTACCGATTGAATGATTTAGTGAGGTCTTCGGACCGGTACGCGCTGGCGTTTCGACGTCGCCGATGTTGCTGGGAAGATGACCAAACTTGATCATTTAGAGAAAGTACAAGTCGTAACAAGGTTTCCGTAGGTGAACCTGCGGAAGGATCATTAACGTGTAGCTGTTAGTGTAGTTCTTCTCGTACGTTGTACGTTGTCGCTGTAGCTGTATGCGCGTCACGAACGCGAAATGACGCCACGTCAATGGACGCGCACGCGCGAACACACCGCACACGCAATCAACAATAATATAGTCCGCTTCCGGGGGCGACCTCGGACGGAAAAAGCAGGACTAGAGGTAACGGTATTCTCGCGCGTAACGCCCGTAGCGGGTGGGGCCGACGATTAGATTCCGTAGGCCGTCGATCGGGCACATAGTGGGATAGACTCTCGCCTCCCGATCCGCCCGGTCTCTTCGTTCGGCTTTAGCGTTGCGAATAGAGCATTAAATTGCACATTGCCGAGCCGTAGTCCGGGCATCGCATGCGACCAGCGGTCCGAGAGGTCAGGTGTTAGGCTCCTAGTTGCCCCGCACAGTGCGGCGGCTATCGTCGCCCCCGCCTCTGACCGCACGGCGCGCGTGCCTTAGCGTTTGGAAAGACCGCCGTTTCTCTCTTCAGGTGCGGACGTTCTCCTCCAAGGCGAGCGTGTGCATTCTTATCGAATTGCAGTAAATTAGTTAGTATAATAACTTACATTACACATTAAAAGTAAAATTTTATCCAACTTACTATAAATCTATAAATTCTTTGATATTGTAAAAACAACTGTCAACAATAAAACATTTTAACTTATGTTTGAACATTCGAAAAGATTTAATCTCTTTTATAGCCGGCGGGAGTTTATTAAAGAATGTTAAGCAAGAATAAATAGGTGACTTTTCATAGAATGTGGTAGTATGTTCAGGGACAACAAGGTTATTTCTAAATCGAGTGTTATACTCATGGTAGTTACTATGTTTCAAAAAGTTTCCTAACTTTCGAAAGTATATAAGCAACATTTGTATATGTATATAGAGTAAAAAGTCATAATTTTTTCGTTAATAAAAATTTGCCTACAGCTGTCTCTACTGTTGATTTGAAAAATAAGTCTCAGTATTCTTTTTTGTGCTATAAATACACAAGAGGCGGTTTTACAATTACCCCAACATACAATATTGTAAGACATGTGACTATAAGCCAAACTGTAATATACTTGTAACATAGTATTCTTGTCCATGGTTCGCTTAAGCTTTAGGAGGGCGTAATAGGCAGTTGAGTTTCCTGACCACTCGCTCGCCCTGATCTGACCACTTTAGACGTTCATCTAAAGATTTTGGGATTTAGGAACTGTATACTATTTGAAAATGATAGATTGATTACCGGCTTCTTGTTGTTGCAAAATTGTACAATTACGTTTTTGCTGGAATTTAGTATCACTTTATTCCTGTTACACCAGTTTTCAACATCAGATGTTATTCGATCTATTGCCTTGTGAAGTTCCTCGGAAGAATCTCCAGATATAACAAAGGACGTATCATCGCCAAATTGATTAGGAAACCATCTCTTACGTGTTGTCGCAGGTCGTTGATGAATAAAAGAAAAAGCAAGGGGCCAATTGTAGATCCTTGAGCCACACCTAGTCTGATATTATGTGTACTTGATTTAACACCCTTCACGTCCACGTAGAAGGTTCTGTTTTCTAAAAACGAGACGATTACATCTAATGAGTTGCCTCGTATTCCTATAGCATAAAGTTTGTTCTTCAAGATGTCACTATTTATGGTGTCAAATGCGCGCGAAAGGTCAAAAAACACACCCGCGACGAGCCGGTTAGAATCAATGTTTTTGCGAATCTCCTCGATAAAACTAACACTTGCTGTTTCTGTAGATCTAGATGGTCTGAATCCATGTTGACATTGTTGTATAATGTTATATTTGTTTAGGAATTTCCAGAGCTCTTTGAATATAATTTTTTCGAAGATCTTCGAGAAAACACTTACAATAGATATTGGTCGGTAATTTTCAATATCTGTTTTAACTCCTTTCTTAAAAATTGGCACAACGCGGGAAAACTTAAGAATGTCTGGATATGTTCCTTCTCTAATAGCTTTATTTATAAGATCGGCCAGTGGTGCGGCGATGGATGCTGATACATATTTAACCACAATGCTCGGTATGTCGTCTGGTCCAGGACATCTTTTTTTTAGCGTACTTATAGCAAGTTTCACGTCATATTCATCTATATTTCTAAAGAACATACTTTTAGGTGTAGAGATTGATGTTGTCCCATCGGTTGTACGTGTAGGTCCAAAGTGTTGTGTAAGTTTTCTAGTTGCAATTTCCGAGAAATATTGTGCAAAGGTCTCGGCTACCATTTTAGGTTTTACAATTAGTTCACCTGTACTTTCATCTTCTAAGCCAACCGTAGTAGAATTTTTTTTCCGGCCGAGTTCAGTGTTTACTAATTTCCACACGGCGTTGATTCTATTATCTGCATTCTCCAATAATCCTGCGTGGAAGTTCCTTTTTGCTTCGGTTATATCCTTTTTATGTTGTAGTTTCAGTTGCCTGTACCTTCCCTCAAAAATTCACTGTCGAATTTTATTATAAGCTGGTGTAGATCTTTTAGTTTAATACTTGTTTCTCTGATACGATTATTCATCCAAGGCGGTGTTTTTGGTCTAATTTTATTATTTGATTGTAGTATTGGATTAGAGATGTTCAAACAATATATGAAATATCCAATAAAATTCTGGAAGGCTGTTTGTGTTGATCCTGAAGTAATGGTTGACCAGTCCCTGTATTCTAACATTTCATGTAACATTTGTAGGGTTTGTATTGTTATTTTCTTTCGTTTCGGTATATTAATATCATTACTTAGGGAATTCCCTGCCAGATTGAGATTACATTCCAGTTTTAAAGCATCATGATCTGACACAGTAACAGTCAACACTTCGAATTTGCAGTATTCTTGAGAGATATTTGTCACCAAGTGGTCTATTTGTGTAGACGATGTTTTTCCGTTGCAGTTGGTAGCCATTCGTGTTGGTTCCCTAAGGGTACTATGTAAATTATGACTTTGAAATATATCCCGTAATAGTTGAGAATTATTCGTGTTTCGTAATAAATCGATATCTAAGTCCCCACAAAGTATTATGGAGTTTCCCCTTTCTTCTTCTCCCCTTTCACTCAGTGCTGCTGTTAGTGAAGTAATAAAGTTATAAATGTTACCAGAAGGTGGCCTGTAGGCGGTGATGATAACAGTCCTTTTATTTTCCTTCCACAGTACACAGGCACACATTTCTATATCCATTTCGGTCGACAGATTTTTAATGATATCAACATCATGACATTGAAGAGTTTCCTTAACGTAAATACTTGTGCCTCCGTGGGTATGCTCATTTCTATGACATGCGCATTATTATCTTCTCTAGATTCATCGGTGTAAGTATAATTGGTATGATTATCTAAATTAGTGATCGTTTTATGTAAATTATGCTTCCTTGTTTGCTATGCAGAGTCATCCTCGTATTGTGTCCTTTTCTTTTCATTTTCTATTTTCTTAGCTAAAATTGGGCAAGTCAAGTCAAATGCTGAATGACTGATATCTATATCAACTGTAAATTTCATTTTTGCGTCTTGACAATTAGGACAAACTTTTAAATCATTATTACATGTATCCGCGCTATGTTTATCTCCACATTTTAAGCATCTCCTTTCATTTCTGCACGTTCCAGCTACATGGTTATAGCCTAAGCAGTTGTAACACCGTAACACATTTAAGTGTTCATACACAGTACACACAGCATAATTAACAAATACTGCTCCAAATGCCATGATGCTATTAAATGTTTTGGGATCAACCTCAACAATTGCCATATATCTAGTCCTCATTTTTTTTATTGTGATGACATTTAATTGTGCTTCATTTTTTATAAATTTATTTTGATTTAGCAAGCATGATTGCAGCGAATTGCTATCGAGTTCCTCCTCGATTCCTACAATCTTTATCTTCGGCTTTATTAGTTGAGTCTTTTTTACATAGTAGCGATCTCCTAATTTATTTTCCGTTTCTTTACAAATTTTTTCGAGCTGTTCTCTATTGGCACATTGCAGAACTAATGCTCCGTTTTTTTCCTTTTCTTGCCCTTGTAATTCCAACATTGATATTAGATGGATTTATGTTTTCTTTTACTTAGAATTTTGTGACTTTACTCTCCTGTTTTTGTTTCGGTTTTATAAAGATCACATTTTCATTACTTTTAAGTATATTCGCATATGATTTATTTTCATTTATCTGTGACTTTGATTCTTGTTTATTGATGTGGCTACCCTTCTGAAGCGTTTGAATTTCCGAGAGTACTTGCTTATTTTCGTCTAATATTTCATTTAATATTGCATGTGTTTGCTTTTTTACTTGCATGTCTTTTCCGTCAGATTTATCAACATTTTGAGCAATTTTATTGATTATTTCATGGACCGTTTTAATATCAGAGCTAATTTCTTTCTGTATGTTTTCCATTATTGTTCCACTATTTTTTAAATTGGCAATTTCCGATTTCAGTTTTTGGTTCTCGAGTAGAACTATTTCTAGTTTGCTTTTGTTTTCGATATTTTGATCGTATATCATCCTAACTAATTTAAATAAATCATCCATTGCGACTTCGTTATATGATGGTGTTGAGTCGCATTTATTACGTTTCCTTAAAGTCTGTTGGGCAGTGGCGGCTCGGGGTGGGCACTGCCTACCCTGTTAAAGTTTATCAATGCATAATTAAAGCAGGTTCTTGTCCAATGAAAATTGTATCACAAAATCTTATAAACGGTGCGTATAATTAGTATCCATTTATAAGATTTTGTGATACAATTTATCAATACAATTTAATTTTTAAAATAATTTTGAAATATTTTTTAAATTTCTTTTTCATCTATTTGTGTTTTTTAAATTTATAAATCCAGAACATTATTATAATGCATACCTAAAAGTGTGCATGTGATCTAGATTCTTGAACTTTGTATAATTCCGCACGCCGGGCAAAACGTTAAATTGCGATGCGGTGCAGCTCCTTGCCACTATGCATGAGTAGGATGGGCTCGCCCCCTGAGTCACTGTAAGTGCAGACATACGCTGTCCTTTCATTTAATGTGATAGACAGAAAGGAACGCTACACGTAGGTTGTTACGTTACCCTCTCTTACGTTTTCCCGATGGGCAGGCCCACGGCTACGTGACAACTCGTGATCGCAGTGTGCTTAATTTGCCAAATTTTGTATTTTATTTTGAATCTTCTGTCCATTCTGTTTGATTAATACCTAATAAATGTTACATAATATTCAATATTCGTCTGAAAGATTTATATTATACATTGTAATGCATAACTAAAAACAAAAAGAATAATAGCTGGTCTGAAGTTAAAGACAGATCGCGGGAGGGCAAGCCCGTCCTACAATTCGTTTATGTTCGGTTGTTCACGAGCACCATCCGAGTTAAAATCGTTAATGTCAACTCTTTATTATTAATTTAACTAAGTTGACAGATTTCAATATTAATGTTTTAAAATGGCAGATTTATCAATTAAAAATTTATGTTAGTTCTTACTTTCAGAATTTATTTTATTTAATTATTCTGTGAATTTATTTAAGTTATTTTATTTAGTTATTATTTTGAGAATTTATTTCAGTTACTGTTTAGCTACAGTTTTAAGTTTTATCATTTCAGAATTTATTTTAGTAATTTTTAGGATATAGTTTTGTTTTCTTTTTTAATGTGTGGAGAATTGGAGACATAATGACATATCATATCATAACGATAATACTTGTTCATTAACTTGTTAAAATAATTACTAACAAAGAACATTTAAAAAATATCAATCAGAGGAGTGTCTTTATAAAAGGTCCTTTAATTTTTTAAATGTTGCCCACCCTCTGCATATCTTGAAGAGCCGCCACTGCTGTTGGGTAGGTACTGTAGATTTACCGACAGTTGTATCTTTATTTTCCTCTATTTGTACGCTTTCAGGGATGGGATCGCAATTTATACACTTCCAAGTTGCCTTCTTCATGTGAAATCCCCTTCTGTTTCCAATGCCCCCGCAGATATCGTGACAGTAATTTTTACATTTAGTGCATTGTATAACTAATTTGACGTCGGCGAATTCTTCTTTGCAAAAAACACAAACAATACTACTAACATCTGATTCCATTTCCAATTATTCAAATACGCAGGTGATGTTATGAAGTCAGTCCCAAGTTCAGTGTTTTTAAAGCGAACGCACGCAAAAAGGACAACTTCTTTGACGGTCGTTTCACTTGGCGATAGAGGAACCGGAACGATGCTGTCCACGTGAAAAGAAATTCACGCACAATTTTACTTTTACGTATTACCCAGTTATCAATTAAGTTCTAGTTTTCATTTTTAACGGATGTGCGAGTAACAATAGTACACTTACATCTGCGTAGTTTTGGAAAATTTAAATTAAGATTTTACTGATTTAAATCACTCTTTGATAGAGAGATCACACAGCGAGCACACGTTCTAATCTGATTTTTATTTGCTCACCATTTATAACTTGCATTTGTCAATAAACTTTTGTTTTCATGGCCAACCATATTAACAATTCTGAAAAAGAAAAAGTGCCGTATCTCCGTCGTTTTTTAAATAACCATATCGAATGTTTACATCGTTGAAAAGTAAAAAAAGTAAAAAGATAACTTGAATCGTCCGAAATTCTTTTATTCTTATTACGCCTCTGGTTTCATCAGAACTTTAAAATTAAACCCATCCCTTTCCGACTAATTTCTATTCTTACGGCTTTTCGATATTTTTATCTACTGATTCTCGACGTATTGAAAAAATTCATGCCATTGACAACTGCATAAATATCTGAATATTTAAGTCTGAACTTAAGACGCCATAGAAAACAGAAATGACAAAGTCCCTTTGCTTTAAAGAGTTCCGACAATTTCTGAATTTTTTAAGATTAATTTGAAACTGCCTGTATATAAAAAAGAATAAGGGCCGATTTCATAAACAAATTTAATGCTCCATTAAAATTTAATGTAGGCATTAAAATAAAAATCAATTTCATAATATATATTAATGTAGCGTTAGCGCATAATGGAGAATTAACCTTAATGTGACAATCTGGATCCATTAGAGATTTTAATTCTCCCATTAATGCAAGAATATATTTAAATTATATAATTTCAAGAGTAAAGATAGTGTGGCAAAAAAACAAAAAATGAATATAAGTAGTTCGTCATCATCATCAGATGAGAACAATATTAGGTTTGTGCCAAGACCTAGACGGTACGGTATTAGGCAAAACTATTTACAAAAATATGATGAACTAGAATTTTTCCAAAGGTTCCGTATAACTAAAAATACTTTTCGCGTTCTTCTTGCCAAACTTGCCAAAGACCGTATTAAAAATCCAACGATACAGGTTTGGAATGTGGTTGTTAAGTCTGCATGTCTTCGATTTCTCCGTATGCACATTATTGATTGGGAATCACCCCAATTTTGGACAGGTGACTTTTGCAGGAACAATGCCTCAATCTCAATCTTGTAATATTTGAATAAAAAGTTCTTGACCTACCAGGAAAAAGAGAAAACCATGTAGTTATAGAAATCGTTGGCCTTATGTTACGATACCATTGTCCTTTCTTTTTACAGGATTCATCCCAATACCCTTTCCAATATCTGAGTTTAGAGTTTCTGATCAATCTTTTTATATCCATAAGAAACACTTTCGTTTTATTTAAAGGACATTTGTTGCCATGTTTGGCTAGTGTATCAGCTATTTCATTACCCAAGAGACCCTTATGCGATGGAATCCATCATAGAGATATTTTTTTTCCTTTAATGCTACTATCCAATATAGATTGTTTGATTTCGAAAATAAGATGATTTGTTTTGGCATTTGTACAAGGATTATCAAGGGCTTTTAGCGCACTCATTGAGTCTAAGAAAATGACTACTTGAGGAGCATTGGATTGGTCAGCGAGCTTTATTGCGACAAGAATGCCGTATAGTTCCGTGCTATATATGGAACAAAGGTCATTTATTCGGCCAGCAAAGTGTAAGCCTAGTTCTTTGGAAATATCTCAAAGGCTGAAGATGGAGGATCTGTATACACAGTCCCGTCAGTGAAGATAGGAATGAAAGAGGCCCTATGTCTCTGAAAACCATCTAAGAAAACACGGTTGAGATCTACCGAGATCTATCTTCTCCAAAAGGCAATTTATGTCTGGGTCTCATTATAGGTTAGAAATCGTTTTGATTACTAACAAAACGTCAAAAAACAGCAGAAATTCAATACATGTTTTAAATGAGACATGTTTTAAAGTAACACAATGTCAATACAAGCGGTAGGCAGAACTGCGGCAACACTGAATTTAGTTGCTAGTTTTTCACAATAGCGTCGATCGGGGGTTGTTCGGTTGTTGTAAATTGATTGTAACTACGCCATTGTCTGCTGCCATTTCAACTAACTATTCTAGATAGTCGGTTACATACAAACGTCATAGGTCACGTGGGCTACAAGATTAAATGAAGAGCCGATAGTATCGAGTTTAGTTTTCCTACGCTTTAAATTAAGTTGGACGACCTTATACGTTTTTCTCTTGGATTTATCTTGGAACAAAATTTTGCGTATGTTTTTTGATTCACGGCTTGCTCTTGGAACAACTTCCAAGAAACCCGATTGATTATCGTCCTTTTAATGAAACTAGGTATAGTAAATATTTAATTAACGTCGAAACTGACTTGCATCTATGCACCTGGTTCGTGTCTGCAGGCTCCGCTTTGTTTTAATTTTGCTTAGGTAAACTTCGCCGGCATTTGCTTTTCGTTCAAGGTCACCATCAATAAACCGCGTTTCGTTGATTATTTATATGTATTTGTTTCCGATTCAGTTTCGTTTTTGTTTTGCCGTTGTTCGTTAAGTTGGTCGACTCGATGGTGAGAGCGTTCGCAAACGGCCCGAATTCTTAACCTGCCTTAACGTTCTGTTTTTTACTTTACTACCCCATAAACTGTCGCGCCTCAAATGATATGATGAAACACATTTAGTTCGTTCACTCCGTTCTGGTTAACGTTGTAGTGACGAGTAATTAGTTGGTGTAGTTTATACTTTTCATTTTTAAGTTTATTATGTGTGTGTGTGGGTGTGTTGGTGTGTGCGATGAGCGATTACACATTTCGAGAATACGCAGATTATTCGAACACATGTTGTAAGGTAATTGCCGTTTTCGTAATTTGCCCGCTTCCGAATTTGTTTTTACCTCATGTGACCAAGTTCAGTCTGATAGGCAAATAATTTAGCAGACCGGCGCGGCGGAAGCAATAATTCTAGTTACTAATTTTCCCCATTTTTTAATAGTACATAATTGTAGTAATTGTTGGATACAGGAATAAATAAAAACCCGTTAGAAGCGTTAATTATCGTACATTATTAAGACTCGGCAAATTTGATGTAATTACGGTTTGCGTAAATGTTAGTGCGACAAAAACGCACGCTTTTTTCAAAGTGTTCGCCTTTAACACGTTTTGCGGTCAAGGGCAAACTTAAAAGCCTCTCATAATTTTTTTCGTTTACGATAGATATTTATTGTCTTCTTGCAGCCGCGTGCCATTCATAAAACAATTTAAATCGCTCGTCTTGTTTCACGGCGGCAGAAATTTAAATCGCTACGGTATTTATAAAAACATCGGCTCCAAATTATGCAAATTTCAAGTTGCACCGATTAAAAAATTTTATTAAGATATTTTGTTTGAAATAATGTCAGAAACGTATTCCTCAAGTTTGGTGCATCTTCAATGAAACACCCTGTATAATAGGACGAAGTGAGTCAACCTTTCTCGTGATGCCCTTGGGAAAAAATTTTTTGCACGTGGCCCATCCCTTAAAAGAGCGTGAATTCTTCTGCATTTCGACTATTACTAAACGAAAAATAAGCGATTGTCTTTTGTTTTTCTTCCTCGACATAAATCCTCTAGCACCTGAGAACGGCGGCGTTCGACAAGGCCGTCTTAACGGTGCAACGTCCAAAACAGAAACGAGTCTTTTGAACTCGAGCCAGAGACTGTACCAGCACCTACATTATCCCCATTTGGCGACTGCAAGCGGCTCATTCATTAATTCAGACGTGAAAAACAAAAAATTGACATGTAACCTTTTTCGGTCAATCAAACAAATGAAGACCCAGAGTTTGGGGAGCGCTGATTAACAATAAAAAAAATAGTAAAGGGTGTTTCAAAATGACCGCAAGATTTGAATTTCGCGACATTTTCTTTTGATCAAAAGTGTTGCTCTAAAAATTTGACTACTGTCAAGCAGACGCATCTCGATTATCAGTCATGGAACGTTACACGACCGAACAGCGGATTTTAATAGTGAAAACTTATTTCAAAAATGGTAAAAGTTTAGCGCAAACAGTTCGCAGCATGCGTGCAATTTTTGGTCGACAAAACGCACCAAATTCTTCAACGGTTAAGAGATTTGATCGAGAAATTCTATCGAACGGGCTCGGTTGTGAACGAGAAATCATCAGGTCGTCCTCGGTCAGGCCGGTCCATTGGTGCAAAAATTGCACGCATGCTGCGAACTGTTTGCGCTAAACTTTTACCATTTTTGAAATAAGTTTTCACTATTAAAATCCGCTGTTCGGTCGTGTAACGTTCCATGACTGATAATCGGGATGCGTCTACTTGACAGTAGTCAAATTTTTAGAGCAACACTTTTGCTCAAAAGAAAATGTCGCGAAATTCAAATCTTGCGGTCATTTTGAAACACCCTTTACTTTTTGTAGGAGCATCGCAGGAAACCTTAACTTAATAACTCGTGTCATATCTGCGCGGAGCAAACAATGAAAACACGACGATGAATTGATAAAGACGGTGCTACCGCCCGACTGAGATAAACGAAAGACAAATGGACTCATCATGTAAAACAAACGTTAAGTCATCGGCCTTTATTACGAGGAGCGCAGAGAAGTCAGACGCGCCAAACGAGTGCGGAAGGTAATCTCACTTATACGCACACGAAAATCGACTTCAAAAGATTTTTAATGAAGTGCGAAACCCACCCGTAATTACATCTGCACCCGGTCCTGGCGCGTATTCTGAAATTTCCTTTTCACTTTTTGACACGATTGGTTCGCCCAAAAAAAAAAAAAAAAACAAGCGAGAAACGGTGGTAGTAACGAAACGGAACGCTCGCTGGTGTAACGCGTCATAAAAATCTCATAACTAATTTGAAACGCGAGACAGAAATTTGCGATTGCATGGTTGGACAAAAAACAATTAACAAACTTGTATAGTGTAACTTGTAAATTTTGAAAAAACTGAAATCAGATTCATATAACACATTAACTTAACTTAGGTTCAATTGTATACTGCGTATCCAAGGATACGTACACCTTTGTTTAATTGGTCTATCATTAAATACAGAATCGCATATTCAAATGAAGAAAAACGTGATATGTTGCGCATTTTTTATTTGCCACAAGAATTCCACTGTAAGTGCTCAGTGGTATTTAGAAACCTATCCAAAGATTATTCAACCAAGTACATATTAGATATTTTTCCAAGCTGGATAATAATTTCCTTCAAAATGATACATTTGAAACTCCAAAAGAATGTACAGAAATGGAAAAGAGAAAAAAAATCACATCATTTGCTCGAAGATATTTCCATTTTCCGCAATACTTAGCCGTTGTATCATTTTGTAACAAATTGTTATCCAAGTTGGAAAAATATTTAATACTTGGTTGGATTCTTTCCAGATAAGTTTCTAAATACCGCTATGCACTTGTAATGGAATTTCGTTGTGACAATAAAACATGCGCAACATATCACGTTTTTCTTCATTTGGATACGCCACTCTGTATTTAATGACAGACCAATTAAACGAAGGTTGGCTACGCAGCATACAGTTGAATATAAGCTAACTTAATGTGTGAAACTAAGCTAACTTAATGTGTGCACATAATTTAATTTCAGTTTTTTCAAAATTTCTTAATGAAAATTAAAATAAAATAGCAATTGTGACATACCAATGAATTCAGAAAAAAATGTGCTCTCTACCTGTGTAAAGAACAAAAATTGCGCCCATAAGAAAAAATGAAGTTGGCTCTGGAAAAACAAAAACGAATCGCCCTAGAAATAAAGTATGTCCACCATTCAATCAAGCGTAAAAAGTTGCAGGAATGTTTTCACAGATTTTGGAAAATATCATAAATAAAGAAGTTATGTCCGATTTTTGAAAATCGCAATTTTTCGTTTTTCTCCGATTGTGAAGAAACCGTTAGAGATATTTCAAATTTCTTAACAGATTATTAATCAGCATGAAATTTGGCATTAAAAATCAACGACAATAATTAATTAAAGAAACATTTTAAATAAATGAAAAATTAAATTCATACTTTCAGCGTAAAACAGAACCGTGCGATATTTTTCAGTCGCGGTTAATATCCACGTTGTTGCATCGAACGCACTGGTTCGAGCGTACGGCACTGCGATTTCGATTTGTCATTCTGGTGAGAGGTGTTTCATGACGTTTCAACACTTTTGGAATCTCTCTATTAATTAATTTATTTAGAACATACTTATATTTAAAAAAATGAACATTGTCAAAATGACAATTGACAAACTATTGTGTGAAATTAGCTGTTGCCAACGCCCCATCATATAATAATAATAATAATATATATTTACGCAATTCAGCATTACATAGTAATAAGATTTTACAGTTATGTATAATATAAATTCACAGATTGAATAGATCATGTAGGTATAATCGTCAAGCAACAGCTGAACATAATAAAAGAACACATATCACATAAATGGTCTAGTTGATTACAATATAGAAACAGAATTAATAGTCAAATAATAAAATCACATACATACTAAAATTGTGCTTAATATTAGTTGAGTACTACAATTGGATTAAGTTTCGCAAGTAATTTTGAAAAGCTTTTAGAGAAATACCTGTGAAACTTACTTCATTACAGTAGTTATTGGCTAAAGCCATCATTCTATTAATTGGCGACTGTTGAATGTAGTTTGCTTTGCAGTATCTAATATTAAACAGCAATTGGTTACGAGTATCTCGGGGTGGTACGTTTATATTGATGTCATGTAAAATATCTGGGGCGTCCACTAATGTATTTAATATCTGGAATAAAAATCCAAGTTGCATATATTCTCTACGCTGCTTTAAAGTTGGTAGTCCTACATAGCGCATCGTGTCATCTGTGTTGAGATAAATATTCTGCTTGTTAAGTTTGTATTTGATAGTTTTACAAAAATTTAACTGTAACTCTTCAAATCTTTGGATTTGCGTTACATGATAAGGAGACCATATCACACAGCCATATTCTAAGACAGACCGCACCAGTGAGTTATAAAGGATAACCAAAGAATTAATATCTTTCATATCGCGAGTATATCTTTTTATGCAGCCAAGTATTTTGGAACTCCTCGATAATATGTAGTCACAATGCGTTTTGCAATTTAGTTTCTTGTCAAGAAAAATTCCTAAATCCTTTATTTCATGGACTTCCTTAATTACTACGGAATTAAGTTTATAAGGAGTTGAGCAGTTATTATTTTTCCTGCTGTAACATATCGATAAACATTTGTTTTCATTCAACGTCATACTATTTAATTCACACCATTCCTCGATCATTTTTAGGTCATTTTGTAAAATATCTACATCCTCCGCAGTTTCAATTATTCTAAAAATTTTTAAATCGTCCGCAAATAATAGATATCTGGATCTAAGCTTGCTCCCGACATCATTTATAAACAGCAGAAGCAATAAGGGGCCAATATTAGAACCTTGAGGTACACCAGATGTCATATCGTACCATTCAGACATATGATTTTTTATTTTTACCTGTTGTCTCCTGCCTGATAAATAGCTACTTATCCATTTTAGTAGATGATTACGTATGCCATATTCGAATAACTTTTGAATGAGTACAGAATGATTCACTTTATCGAACGCTTTGCAGAAGTCCATACAAATGACATGAACATCATGTCCTCGTTCAAAACCATCGAAAATATATGTTACAAAAGTGGTCAAATTAGATGTAGTAGATCTTGCTCTAAAAAATCCATGTTGTTCTTTTACAATAAGGTGTTTCAAACACTTGAAAAGGTGCGATGATATCAGACTTTCGAATATCTTGGTCGGAGTTGAGAGTATACTAATTGGTCTATAATTTTGTATATCATGTTTATTGCCGCATTTGTGGACCGGTATTACGTGTGCATCTTTCCATTTCGTTGGAAATACTCCTTCTTGTAGAGACATATTGAAGATAATGGCTAACGGTTCGGCTAATGAATTGGCACATTTTAGATAGAAATATGGTGGTATACTATCACTTCCTGAACCTTGTTTTGAATCCAAATTTTGCAATTTAACAAGGACCTCATCTGGGGAAATAGAGAAATTATAAATGTTGGTTATAGCATGTGTATCGAAATTTATCTTGACGCTATCATTCTTGTTAAATACTGAAGAAAAAAATCTTGCATAAGTATTTACAACATTCTCTGTACCAATGATGGTTTCATCTCCTTGCTGCATACAAGTGGGTATCTCATTGCATTTCGTTTTATCATTTACGAAATTCCAAAAACATTTTGTATCAGAAGGCAATGTTGATTCGATTTTTTTTATGTACAAATTGTAAGATTCCTTAATATGTAGTTTGCATTGTTCACGTAACAAACAGAAAGCTTGATAATCTTCGTCTGCTTGACTAGTTTTGTATTTTCGATGAGCAATTTTCTTTAAGGACACTAGTTTTCTTGTTTGATTTGTACACCAGTGAGGAAAATTGTTATTTTTACTCCTACGTTTTAGTGGAACAAAATTGTCACGCACATAGTAGATTTGTTCATAAAGCATCTCAATAGCCAGGTTTACATCTTTAGCACTACGGAGTACTTCCCAGTTGACTGTAGATAGATAACTATTTATATTCTCATAGTCACATCCTTTGAAGTCATAAAATAACAAACTCGAGTTTACAATAAATTCATCCGATAAAGCTACTTTTACACCTAAAGATGGATGATAAGGGTCTAGTTTAGTAAAAGGATCCGCTAACTCTACAACTATTTCAGTAGAATTGGAGAAAATTAGGTGTAATATATTACCCTTAATGTTAGATATATTGTTATATTGTAACAAACCCCGACATGAAAAATTGTCGCAAATTACAGTTTCTTGTGCGTTTTTAACATGTAACGGAACTAAGCCTTGTTGATCGTCAACAGAAATCCAGTTGATGTCAGGCAAGTTATAATCACCGAGAACTAAAATTAGGTCAGCTGGATATTTATCTACCATATCATTCACCGCTTGAGCATGCGCTTTGTACACTGTAATGTCACTCTTAGGAGGTATATATATCACACGTATATGCAATGATCTGTCGTGAAGTTTTATTGAAACCCATTGTTCCTCAATGTTTTCATGGAAATTTAATGACATTGAACTGAGATCCTTATGTACGGCGATCAGAACTCCTCCGCCACTCTCCTTTGGTGTTTAGAAGGCACCTATCTAAACGATGCACCAAGTAACGGGAGTCTATAAATTCACGATCGGAGATTTGCGGGTGAAGCCAAGTTTCTGTTATCACAATTATATGATAGTCATTATTAAGGCACGAACACAAAAAGTCACTCAATTTTGTGCGGAGTCCTCGAGCATTTTGATAGAGCAAGTTTAATTTTTTTATCCGTTTTTCAGTTGATTGACCACCTTTGAAAAATTTCGTTCAGGACGCCGAGCTGATGGACGAAATTCTCTAATTACTGCTCCTTTTGGCCAAACTCCAGAGCGTAGTAGTTCACTTTTGATCGATTGTCTAACTCCAATTTTGAATGAGCAGTAATCCTCGTTCGACGAGAGTTCTTTGCAAGTTACATCGGCAATACTTAGCTCATTTTTTATGTAGCTGCTGACTGCCTCTACTTTTGTCCCTGGGGCTATAGCTCCTAAATAAATGCCTTCGCTCGACAGCGAGAAGTTGGGTATTAGACTTATCTTCCACTATTATATTACGATTGTTATTTTTCTTTTTCTGAGGCGCTTTTTCATCAGGTGAAATAATATCATCTGAAGATTTGAAAGCAGGCGATGAAGCAGCACTGACAGCTTCTTTCACCTGATCTAACGTAACCAATTTATGTGAGCCATTAGTACCATCTTGTTTCTTTTTGTTTTTAGTGCTATTAGTATTTTTAATGATAGTTGGTATCTCTTGCAAATCTGCCACTGGGGGTGATTCGGCTTGTTTCATTGAAGTCGGCTTATTTTTGCATTTATCACTGTATGATTCTTGACTCACGCTTATATTATTTTGATTCAAAATTTCCAATAGTTGGATTTTATCCTGAAGTATTTTCACTTTATCTCGAAGTTCGTCTATTATAATATCTTTAGCGTTAATTATGTTTTTCAAATAATCTATTTCTTTTAACGAAGTGTGTGAATTCCATTCCGAAATATTTTCCACAACAGTTGTTTCCATATCATCTCCGAAAGGTTCCGTGTCATTATTTTCTTCTACATATTCACAGCAAGTAATATGCTGTTGGTCAATATAACGCACATTTTTAACATACTTAATACAGCTCGGATGGTTCAAAGAATTGCATTTTACGCATTTTATACCAGATGTTGGCTTATTTTTGCAGCGTTTACAAGGTTTTGTTGGGAGTCCCAGGGATCCATCGTCTAGAAAACCGTCCATCATTTATGAGATATTTTTATACGGGTAATATATTCACAAAAACAGTTCGATGCAAAACACGTAAATACAGTTCAATGGGTCGGCCGAGAGCGTAAATGATGCCCGCTTCGCACGCATATACAATATACTGTCACGGTAAAGCCCAAGCCTCCACCATGTCACGGTAAAGCCCAAGCCTTCACCATGTCGCGGTATGGGCGTAGGTAGATGGTAGTAGATGGTAGAGCTTGAAAACACAGTTGTTTAAAAAGAAATTAATACCTCTTTATTCACGAAAAAAATAAATAAATTTAGTGCGGGGGTTCGTCTTGAAGTGTGGGGAATGCGGTCCGGGTGTTTGCGGCGACGACTAGCTCACGTCGTTCCTTTTCTGGACGGAGTGGTATCGTTTCCCTTGGCTGGCGGGGGAAGAGGGTCCTCGTTCCCGGATCGGTACTGTAGAGGGTCGGCAGGGTTGCGGCAGCTCGATGCAATGGCGTTCCGGCGTAGGAGAGCGTCTCGATGGCGTGGCGTCGTACTGTAGATGGCCACGGAGTCGATTGGGTAGAGCGACTACATCACTCTTCACTCCGGTTGTCTGACTGTGTGACGGACTCCATCACTACTTCACTCCGATTGACTGTTGACGGACGGACTGTATGTGACGGCCTCTCCGATTGACCGTCGACGGACTGTCTGATCGACTGTCGGACTGTCTGACCGACTGTGTTCTCAATTTTGGCCCGCACTTTAAATACACGTTTTTCGGCGAGTTTACATGTTGCATCTTCTTTGTTCTTGCCTCGTGTTTCGCCCAGCGAGGCCTTGTTAGCGTAAATTCCGCTCAATCTATTCGAACCGATTACCTACTTGTTTCGACACGGTTGCGGTCCCTCGATTACACAAGTTCGCGTGTCCTCGATTACACAAGTTCGCGTTTCAATTATTGGTTCGCGGAATACAACCCGAAAGTTCTTTGTGTTTTTTCTGGAAAATCCCTTTCGTGACATACGTACATCATACAATCATCGTACTACTTACGTCGCTAGGTTTTTTGTCCCATTGTCCGTCCTCCTCTTACACATTAACAATTGCAATAAATTTTAATAAAAAAATACACATTGTGATCAAAAGCGTAAAAATTCAGAGCAAATTTACAAGTGGCAACACTGACTTTAACCAAGCAAAAATGGACGTCGACATTTTAATTGACTGTCAACCAATTTAACGTTATTTTATCAATCTCGTATTATTAATATTCTTCTTCTTCTTAGTCATTAATTACCAACTGCAATTACTACTAACACAATCAAATTATAACGAGTGATCGCAAACGTAAAAATTTAAAACACACTTTGATTTAAAACAAAATAAAATAAAATTGAACACTGACGTCTCAACTGTCAAGTTGACAGCCGATTGGCAGTAAAAATTTACAATAAATTTTGATTTTAAAACAAAAGAACGACGAAGTACATATCTATCGCACAATTGACGACGTAAAGACTTATAACGGACTTTGATTTGAAAATAAATCATTAATTAAATTAATTTCAGAAAATGCAAAAATTTACAACAGACTTTAATTTCAAAACAATTGAACATGACGTCTCAATTGTCAAGTTGACAGCAAAAAGTAATAGAATTTAGTTTGACGTGTCTACTGCCAAGTACATAGGGTTGTGTTCGAGAACTTCACTCTCGAGTGCGAGTCGCATCTTTCTCACGCACGATTTTTAATTATATTGCATCTCGTTCATCTATTTCAAGACGTCTTGTGTATACACTGTTACCATGACAACGGACGCATTTTCCACAACCCACTTTTAAGTAGAGCGTGAAAAATGCGTTTTAACGATTTTATTTTAGGGAACGTTAAAATTTTGTCTTCATTTAATGGTCTATTTGATAACAAACTCTAAAGTTCTGTTTTGGCTTCACTGATCGCTCTATTCAGGGTTACCATGTCTAGGGATTTTCCCCGAATCTAGGGATTTTTAATATTGCGAAGGGACAAAAAGATTTTTTAGCATTTCCCGTAAATCTAGAGACATTTTCGAAAAGTTTACAAAAAAATTTATTTTTACGATTGCTGCAATTTTTAGTCAAAATAAATGTGCTATATTTTAAACATAAGTGATATTTTAAATTGGTACTGTCGTTAACTGCCGACTAGTTACGTAAGTATGTACTTATTTTAATTTAATAATTAGAAGATAAAATATTTTAGAAAAGTAACTGCTATTATTTCATTTTTTAGGCTAAACATTAAAATGGTTCAGTTTCTATATCAAACGAAGTTGATAAACCTACAGCTCTATCACCGTCTTCTTCCGAAGAAGCATTACATTTACATTTATGTTAATATCATTACGATTATACAATACGATCGAAAAAAATTTTACTTTGCCATGAAGCCCGTTTACGTACTTAGTTATATACATACATGTTTAAATGCTTGGTCATTACAAACATTTTTTTTCGATCGTATGTATTAACTCTTGTTTTTGTTTTTGCGTTATGTTGTTATATTTAAATACATACTATATTCCTTATAACGCATGTGATAAGGTCTTACTAATCTGTTATCATTTATTTATAATTAAATAATAATCAGGTGACGGCAAACGTGACTTTTAGGGAAATTGTTACAGTTCATTTTTCATTTGTGTTCTAAACACACCCTGTATATGCATACTTCGACGTTCCGGATTGTTTCTTGGAACGCGCCGTTTTACGCCTTGCGTAATTTTCTCAAAATTTCGTTCTAACATATTTCCACTAACAGAACCCTCAATTAAATAAACAAATTCATTTTATAAAATTAACCCATCCTTGCCTCGGGCCGAAATTGTGTGTACGTGGAGAGTTTTGTCAGGATCTAAAGGAGTCCTACTTCACGGCGCGTATTATCCGCGACCCCTGCCCTTTTCGACAATTCGTTCGCCCTGTTGCCGAGCAAACCAGCCAGTGAAAAACGTGAATGTGTCTCTCTCGATGAGATCCTTTCCTTTTCTGTCGAACGAGAATTATTCCGCCACTTCATAACTCATTTAACCACCTCGTGGATCACACGTTTTTCCGTTAGATATTTGTGTGTGTGCCCAGTGCATCGAAGGGATGTACGTGCATGTATACGGCTAATTGCCGACTTTGACGGATCCATTTGAGGGGCAAGAAAGCCGCGTGCTACGTGGCTTATCTCAGCTCGGTTTAAAATACTGGGTGAGTTCTCTAAACGAAGTTATTCTCGATCTGGCCCTTACGTTCGTTTTTCTCTCCTTGTTTATAGGCTTTTTATCTGGAGTTAGTTTTGTTGGGAATTATTTTCATTGGGAGTTACTTTAATAAGAGCTATTCCGATAGAGGCTCTTTCGTAGGAGCTATTTTAGCGTGAATCATTTAATGCGAAGCCACGGAATCTGATCCTGATCTGGTTATGCGACGGCTCTGAAATTGCGTCGTTGCGGGTATTCACCTAACTACGCTGCTGTTTCCCGCGAAAATGTTGACGAACGACTTGGGATATCGATGAAAAACAGGTCGGATTATTATTTTTTTTGCAATTTATTTATGTGCATTAATCACGCGTATATTTTCTTTTTTTTTTGTTTCGGTGTGCTCTTTTTGAAATTGCCGCAATTGAATATGTAACTTTGTTGCGTACACTTCTCCGTTAATCAATGTTATTTTCTTTTTGTGATTAGAAAATACGTAGACGAACGTCGTCGTTCGTAATAATTTAAGAACCTGTTCTTTGCTTGGTTTGGATAATTTTAAATTAGAATAATACGAAACCCGGATCCGGCAAAAATAGTTGTATTATGTCAAGCGATTTCATGTCGTGAATCGACTAGTTATTTCTTTGTTGTGTTCAGTAATTATTTAATAAATTTAAAGTGTGTTGGACGTAACGTGTTTTCTTAATTTTTCACTTTTCTCCGTTCAAAAAAAATTAAGTGGTGCCTATTTTGGAATGGCCTTCGCGGTTTGAACCCCCCCCCCCCCCGTCCCACTGAAGTTGGCTGGCAACACCGGAATATTCCGCTCCGGTGTTAAAACTTCTGCCTATTATTATTATGTATTGATAAAGAAGGTTATCAATGTTTTATAAAAATAAATTATCTAACAATTGCTGAGGTGTTTATTTTTTAATTTTTATCTGGGAATATCAATAATCTACAAGTGTGCATAATTTTTTGTTATTTAATTACAATTTCAATGAACATTTTGCTTCTCCACTACAGTTTGAACGTATTTTGCTCTCCGTCCAAATCATTATTTTTTATTTTCCCTGTATTCCAGCAATTTTTTAAAAAATTTGTTCCTGATTATGGATCTACAAGTCATGCAAAGCTTTTTATAAAGAATAGATTTTTTTGTGAAATGTAAGATAAACTTTTTCTCCATTTGTATAAAACTTTTTGGGACACACTGTATACAGGGTGAGTGATAAAATATTTTTTTAAACGCGGAATTTCAAACTTGAGGGTTATTCGTATGCTACATTCACGTGTATAGTCCTAGCGGTAACACGTATTACTCATATCTGGAATAAATATAACGCTACGTGGGCGCCCCTTTCTTAATTAACAACTAGATTACGAGCTACCGACGATCCTATTGTGTAGCCCACTCCCATCTTCACTGAGCTGGGCATAATTTCAGGTAGGTTGTTCACCAACGTAAAGGAGTTTCCCGCAATTTTCGCAATAATAATAATAATAATAATATCTTTTTATTCATCACCATTGCAAGCTACAGTCAAATGTATTAACAAGGTATGTGAATATGTCATAATATAATAATAATAAGAAACAGACAAACAAAAAAAAGAAAAGAGGGAACATTACAGTCAAGCATCACAGTGTTGTGTTGTCCAAAAATTCTTGTACATCATAATACTGTTGAGAGAGTAAAAATGCCTTTACTTTTCCCTTGAAGGTACTTAGGTTTGTAGCACATTTTATGTTTGCGGGGAGTTTATTGTAAAATTTAATGCCATTGTGCGAGGGACCGGCGCAACATACTGACAGACGATTATCTGGCATGTGTAGATCATTGCTACTCCGCATATTGTGCTCATGTATGGAATAGTTCGTTGGAAAACTTGAAATATTTTGCCTAACATAAGTTACTAGACTAAAGATGTAAAGACACGGTAAGGTTAGTATTCTTGTTTTAGAAAATAATGGTTTGCAGTGAGTGTTGTAGTTTTCACCGCAAATAATACGGATAGCTTTTTTTTGGATGGCGAATAATGTTTGCATGTTATATTTGGAAGAAGATCCCCAGAAAATAATTCCATATGATACAATAGATTGGAAAAGACCGAAATAGGCCAGACGCAAAACATTTATATTAACAAGTCCGCGCAATCTTCTCAGTAGAAAACACACCGAGCTCATTTTGGAACATAGGTATTCAATGTGTTTGTTCCATGTTAATTTTTCGTCGATGTAGATACCTAAAAATTTTATATTATGTACCTGTGGTATGGATTTGCTTTGTAATCTAATTAGGAGACTACTACAGACATGAACGTTTTTAGTTATAAAATTGATGAAATTTGTTTTAAATGGATTCAAAACTAATGCATTGTTACAGCAATATAAATGCATCTCATTAACGATGTTATTTGAATTTTGGATTAGAGTTTCTAGATCCTTAGCGGCAGTTAGCATTGTAGAGTCATCAGCGTATAAGATGATATCATATCATTAACAAAAATAATAAACAATAATGGACCCAGCAGTGATCCCTGCGGCACACCCATCGGATTCTGTTTTTGTGATGACTGTACTTTGCCAATTTGTACATATTGAGTACGATTACTCAAATATTCTGTTAGCCAGGCTAATGCTGGTCCACGGATACCAATATTGTTTAGTTTGTTTAGTAGCAGTGAATGTTCTATAGTGTCAAAAGCCCTTGACACTTCAAAAAAAATAGCTGCAACTTTATTTTTATTGTTCAGAGAATCTAAAATGAAATTAAGTGCATCGCAAATAGCAGTATCCGTCGATCGACCTTTCCGAAAGCCATGTTGATACGGAGTTGTTTGATACATGTTGTTTTTTTCTAAAAAATTTATTAATCGATCACTGAAGGCAGATTCAAATATTTTTGCAATGGAGAATTGTATGGCAATAGGCCGATAATTCGTGCAGGTAGTTATTTCGCCTTTGTTTTTATAGACAGGTATTATTTTGGACTGTTTTAATAAAGAGGGAAAATGTCCTTCAAACGATAGATTGATTAAGTATGCTAGTGGTACCGATATGAGTTCATTAACTTTACTTAATATATAACCAGGAACGTGATCGGAGCCATTTGATTTTTGAGATGAGAATTTATTAATAAGTTTTGAAATTTCGTGGGGTGTTGTAGGATATAAGAAGATAGACTGGCTATTTGTGTATGACTTACAAATTTTAGAGGGTGGTATTTGAGTTGTTGTGGGTATGTTTAGAAATGCTCCGTTGAAAGCGTTAGCAATTTGAAAGGAATCTTTAATGATGTCATTATTATCATGTAGTTCTTTAGGTGTGTCGCACGGGACTCTGCCGGATGCATCATTGATTATTTGCCAACAGGTTTTTGATATGTTACTTGACATAGTGATTTTTTTATTGTAGTAGGATCTTTTTGATTCAGCAATTTTCTGTTTGTAAGCATCTCTTATAAGAATTAGTCTAGATTTCAATGCATCAGTTCTGTAATATTTGTACATGTCGTTTAATTCTTTTAGTAAGTTAGACAAATCTCTGAGTTCATTAGTATACCAAGGTTGATTATTCCTAATATTCATTTTTTTACTGCGGACTGGAAAAGCGGAGTTGAAATATTCTAAGAAGCGATTATAAAAACAAGAAAATTTATTTTGGAAATCAGTTGCCTCATACATTTCCTGCCAATTTTCGTTTTGTAATGAATACTGAAAGTGTTCAATATTGGCTACCGAGAAGGATCTACACAAACGTTGTTGAATAATCTTCTGTAATACAATTGGTATATCTAAAACTTGAAAGGAGTGGTCTGATAAATGCGTACCGGTCACACGTGCACTATCTGGCAAATGTGTTACATCAGTGAAAATGTTATCGATTAAAGTAGCAGAATGACTTGTAACTCTTGTTGGATCAAATATACTCTGTTTAATATTATATTCAAGAAATAAATTAATGATATCGTTTTTGGCGTGCGATTGTTCTAGAAAATTTACATTAAAATCCCCACAAACAATAGTATGTGATTTGCCCTTAACAATGCTCGCAAGAATATGTTGTAACGATAATTTAAAAGTGTCAAATGAACCGCTGGGCGATCGAAAACAAGTAAACAGTAAAACTCAAAACAGTAAAAGATTGATTACAAATTTTTAGTTTTACAGCACATATTTCGAAGTCCTTTTCAGAACAAAAATTTTGAACGTTAATTACTAATACATTATCAAACGTAGACTTTACGTAAATACACACTCCGCCACATTTATAATTTGCGCGACAATAGTAAGCCCATAATTTGTAATTTATCAATCTAGCGGTAGTTGCATTCGCATGTAAAAGAAAGTGCTCACATAAGCACACAATATCCGGATTTATGTCATGTAAAAGTAATTCCAGTTCATCTAATTTAGAGTTTAGTCCTTGTATATTAAGATGAAATATTCTTAGAGTATTATTAGTTAATCTAAAAAAGGTTTCGCATCATTTTTGGAAGCATTGTGACTCTGGATGGATTTTTCCGGGTATTTCTCCACCACGGTGTGCTTTTGAAGGTAGTGTTAGACTTGCGACTACAGTTCGATGTTGATTCTTTAGCTGCAGTGGTTTTGGCTTGATCAATCAAAGCGATATCATTATTAGCTGGTGAAGTTACTGACCATTTAGGTGTGTACTGGGGAGTGGTCTGTAGGGATTTTGCGGTATTATTCTCAATTATTAGCTTCGCAATGTAACTGAATAATTTTAATTTTCCGTTCGCATTTAAATGGAGTCCTTGTGTGGTAAAATCTTTGGACCGAAGAATACCATTGGCGCTGACAAAATATGAGTAACTTCTATAGGCGAACATGGCGTTATATAGCCTTAAATTGGTTTCATATATTGTTTCATTGAGAATAGACCGTTGCTGGTAGTAGGGTATGGAAACAAAAATGACGTTTGTATGCCGTAGTTATGTCAACGTTCTGGAGAGTAAATTTGGAGAAATATTGCTGTTCATTAGAATATCATTTATGCCTCCGATAATGATAACATAGTCTTGCTTTGTCAAACAGTTTGTCATTGATGGTATATTTGATATCACTTCGTTTAATTTGGCATTAGGTTTGAAGAAGTTAATAATTTCAAAGTTGCTGCAGGATAGATTTTTCCTTAAGTAGAAGTAGCCGTTGCGTCCATGGCTATCGCAAAACAAAAGGATTCTTGATTTTGATGTTTCCTGCATCTCCTTTCTTAACAGAGTTTCGTGGTTACGTGGCTAGTAAGAAATTGTATTTGTTTGTGAAGGGACTCGTTTTCTGCATGATTTTCTTCTATTTGATTTTCTGCCGATGTCAACTTTATTCTTAATTTGCTAATGATATCTTTCAATTCACATTTACTTTCGTTCTTCTCTTTGTCATTAATTATGCTGATATAACTATTATTTCCATTACTTCTTTGAGTAACATTTATTTGACTTGTTTTGGTTTTACTGCCGCATGCGGTAATTTTCTGTTTTTGCAGACGCCTAATTACGGTGTTAGATTTCATAACTTTTAATTATATTATAAGTTATTAAGAGGATGTTTTAATTACTATCTATTATTTAAAACTGTAGGCTATACTGGTTTTAGTTTTTGCCACCCGCAACTTTTTCACCGTAGTTCTTTGAAGTGAGTGTAAAATTTCAACGTGAAGCGAACTCGATTTGATTAAGGTATTAATTAATTTATCATTACTAGATTTTTAATGTATGAGTTAAGAGTACGTATATGTTACGGAAGGTTTACACTAAGTATGTCTTTTTTTGGAGATTTATCGGTGGTAAAAACTCCTCGGCGAAGCGATTAACTGCTCAATCTTGATACACGAGCAAAACACACACCATCACCAAGCCATGCTCTGATAGCAATCTATTCAAGGTCGACTTCTTGAAACAGATAAGCAAGATGCAAAATGAGTTAGAAATCGTACGCGAAAGAGATGCGGTACACGCCCAACTTGCACTCGAGGGTGTAGTTTTCGAACATAACCCAGCTTCTGATTTGAAAACAAATGAATATCGACGTTTCAATTGCTGGCGAAAGTTTCAAACTAAAATAAATTTTAAAAAATTAAAAATTTACACACAGACTTTAATTTGGAAACAGCTGAACATTAACGTCACAACTGCCAAGTTGATAGTCGGTTGACATGAAAATTTACAACAGAATTCGATTTTGAAAAGAAACAAATGTCGACGTGTCAACTGCCATGCCGGGCATACAGTAAACTGAAAACATAGATTTATGACAGACTTTCATTTGAAAACAAATGAAAGTTGACGTTTCAATTTCCGAGTTGCTTGTTAAAAATTATGTAATTTCAAAAAAATGCAAAAAGTTACAACAGGTTTTAATTTAAAAACAATTAATTAAACTTTGATAATAACATTTTTACAACTGGCTTAGAATTAAAAACAAATTAACTTTGACATGTTGTCAGTCGATTGGTTACAACTTCATATCGTACTCTTTACGTTCGTGTTTTTTTTTTAATCAACATTTGCAACTGATCTTACAATTACATAGTCAGTAAAATTATACGGTGTGATTATAAACGCAAAGATTTAGAACAAGCCATGAATAGTGGCAGCACTGGTTTTGTTATAAAACAAATACCTACATACTGACATTTTGCGTTTATGACTGTTCTTAATTTTTTTCTTAATCTTAGATAATTACAATCAATTCGGAAAAAAACACTTCCGGTTTTTATTTCTTTTCATTGGTTGTAGTGACAAGACGTGAAACGGTCGCGAATTTGTATGTAAAACAAATAGCATGTTCTTGATATAACTGTAATTTTTACATGAATAATTGCAATTATGATTCTTGTCATTTGAGTCAGGATGAAGCTGTTTTGAAATGATAAATAACAAACAAATGTACATTCCGAGGCATTGTAACTGGAAGCAATTACGCCAGACCCTACCAGGTCATATAACCAGGGCGGGTAGTTGTAAATTCTTGTCGCAATTGAGCTATTCTCAATTTTTCTTGGACTGACTATCACATAAATCTGTCACACGGGTTTCTAATGCACGTCTGTTGTTCTTTAGAAGTTGCAATTCGACACACATAAGTGCGGTGAGAGAACACGGCTATTGAAAAAATGATACTTTGCACAGTCACCGGAAATATAAAAACGTCAGGGTATTTTGTAATTTAGAGTTGTAGCTGGGTTGAAGGCCTACATGTGGAGCCCCGGGATGGTCGTCGTGAACGCTTAGAAAAACACATTCCAAGAAAGCGGGGGCGTTTATTTTTCTGAATGCTGGACACAGTTCTATTGGCCAAGGGGTGTTTTGAATTTTGTTTTCTAGTCGGAGGAAGGGGCATTAATTCTGTGCAGCCGAAAAATGAATATTAAAATTACTGACAGATAGCTCCGAGCTTTTCACACGGTCAGTCGTATCCATTGGGCTTGACAAATTACTTTGAGTTACTTACTTGTTTCTTTGATTTAGTTTCACAGCAGAATAAAATCATTTATCGGTACGCCTAACGTTCCAGTGTTTGAGAGTCTATTAAATCAAATTAATCAAGCCGGTCTCGCGACGGGTAAATGCATCGCGTGTGAGGTTAAACTGAGTGCAGTGCGTGAATTGGATTCTTATTTCGCGGCGCGGATTTAGGTAATCTGATTTAATTTGTAATTTATTCATTACATACTTGGTGGTGTAGATTGATCAAAAATCACTTTAAGTCCCGCATCCATTTTGCGGCCAAATGATCTGTAAATTTCAGTACTTGCTTGTCTTGTGAAATTTATTATTAGTTTTAATTTGCATTCGAACCAAAGTTAAAAGTAAATAAGTTGCCTCCACATTAGTGGAGTTGATTAACCATTGTTCCTTAAATTATTAAACTAGTTTGTTTGGCGTTTCTGTAATTTAAATCGACCAGAGGCAGTCAACGCTTTCAATCTACAGTGCAATCCATATACAGTGTACTCTTGTAAAATTAGTTAATTACCTTTTTGCGATATTCTCTGGCAAGTTGGAAACGCTCAAACAAAGTGTTTTTTCCGATTTGCGGAACCACAACCAAGTGTGACCAGCACAAATTAATTCCCTAAATCAAGGCCAGTTAGTTGCCGACACTAGTGCAGAGAAATTACGAGTCCAACCAATTCTGAATCACATAGTCATAGCCATCTTCTCAACCGAGTTTCCATCACACCCCTGTGTGTGGACCAAAGTGTAGTCTTTGTCGGGAGATCTGCGGGTTAATTAGAAGTAATTCGCTGTGAGACCGAAAGATCATAACTACCCATAGTAGAGTATCAAATAAAACGGTCAATCATTCCATTGCGCATAGTGTTAGATCATCGTCGAAAACAACGCAATCAGAGGTTAACAAATAAAGCGAGAGTCATTGAACCTCCACCTCTTGGCGATAGGAACGGTTGATAATTCTCCCTCTTCTCCGCGTTATTAGGTTAGAAACAAATCGGGTCCGCGCCTCCTCAGGAGGGCTTTCCGTGAAAAACTAGCGATTACTATTGATTCTCTCGCAAATTGATCGCATTTTGTATCACATACTTCCCCGAGTATCTGATTAATTGATTAATTACGTTCATTAAGGAAGTACACTGTAGGCACACAGCCACACTGTGCACTGGTTGATATACAGAGCGTGTCTTCGAGTACTATTGAAGTGCTAACCACGAGTACCAAGACAAATATAATTTTGAAAACCAATTAATTGTTCAGTTAGATTGAATAACAAGTCCACAAGTATTGTTTGGGACAAGCATAAAACCACCAGCTGTGTAATTGAAAACAGTTAATTCGTCACGATATTCGAACGAGAAAGCCGTTAAACGAATTCTACTGTATTTCCTACAATATCGTAATTTTTTCTTGTGTTTCTTTGTATTGGAATTAAAAAAAAACGACAAGGTTTTTACGCTCATCTTTTTCTAGACTGCAGGGCGGCTAGAAATCGGAGTTTTTCCCTTGTTTTGCAATAAATAATTAATTAAATTTAAGTCCGTAGGGTAAATACACATTAAATTCTTGCAGACGGCCCATTCTCCAGTTGCCAGTCAATTAATTTACTAATAAATTAAATTTGTTTATTTGTTTGGATTTATTTTATTACTTATTTAGTTGTCCGTAAAATGCAACAAACAATAGTAGCACATCGGCGTGTTACAGACGTATATACGTGGAAGAGCCGATTTAATTAAGTGCGTCGATACACGGTGCGCAAGTTTTAATTGTAGGTGCCCTAAATCTCGGCTAACAAAGAAGGCATCGCCACTCTCACGCGAAGACATAATGAGCGCACTTCCTGTGACGTCACAGACAGCAATTCCGTCTTCCGCCAGCCAATTAACCTGCACCGCTGAACATCGCTCTGATTATCTTCTAGGGCCCGTTCAGGAACTGTATCGCGAGAGCACTTTGGGCGTTTAAAATGAAAAGCAAAATGTACAAAATCACTTACTTGAGAGAGAAAGAACATTATCCAGAGCGCGCTCTTTTTAGTCGGAGCGTTATTCCTGAACGAGCCCCTACGGACGACGTCCTATGTTTCATTTGTTTCTATTTCGTACAATCGGCTTCGGCCATCTATTCATTTGTTTTACAATCAGTTAATAAATTGTTCATAATTGTGATCATTAAAAATTTAACTCAAATGCAACCAAAAATCAAGTTAACATCTGTCAAATTCGTATTGGCAGTTTCAGAAGCGTATTCAATTATTGTGAACGAAAATGTCACACGTCAAGGAACAATTTAATAATATCTGTCACTGGCTTTTATTTCGAACTGTCGAAAAGGTCACTTGACAAGAAACAAATGTCATTGTTAACAACTATCAATAATCAACACGACATCTGTCAAAATTAACATGTTAAATTTGAATTCATCTTATTGAATCCCATGACAAGAAATGATTGCCATTTGTCTACAATCAACTTGATATCTGTCAAATTTTACATGTTAGATTTGAGTTCACATTACTGAGTAGTGGTAATTCACGTAAGCGATGTGACATTGTTACGGGTTAAAATTCGGAGTAGCTAAAATTTCCGTAAGATTTTCTCTCTTAAGAATTTCTGGTATAATTTTAAATTCTTGCGCGAAATTATTGCGAATTAATGCAAGGACAAAACAGGTTCTTGGGTGTGATAAGATATCGTTGGTTTGCGAGTCAGTCGATTGATGTTTGCTCGAGGGTATTGTTCATATCTGGGCTGAACTATTGGAATTTTCAATATTTTTCACCCTCTTTTGACATTCAAGAAATTTCCTTAATGGACGTGTAAAGCCCAAGACGTTGTAAGGGAAGAAGGAAATTTTTACTCCTGTGTGGAGGATTGAAATCGACCGCGTGGACCACGTTTTTCTTTGCGGTCTACGCATTGCAACTAATTACGTTTTGTCAGACCAGTTTCGGGATTTCCGAAGCTGGTTTTAAATTCCAGTTGAAATCTTGAGACATCCGCCACCTTACCACTTTGAGCTGGAATAGACCGGTTCTGAAAGAGGTAGAGCGGGACGGAATTTTGTTTTCCCCGGACAAGTCTGGTTGGAGGAAAACGTACTCTGGATTGGGGGAAGCTTTTTCCTCTCGTTTGGAGCAGGACGTCACAACATTTCAAAAAGCAACTGTCATTAGGTTTTATTTCGAACTGTCAATGATCAACATGACATGTGTCACATGTAAACTGATACAAGTCATAACTTCCTGGGACTCGACAATTGGGACAAAAAACAGAATACGTAAAGAAATGGGTGCGTTACGTACCTTAGCGACGTATCGCCTCGGATTGAACGTGACCTTGCGTTTGTTGGACGTCTTTGTCGGGACGTTAGTTTCGTAGAAGTCTTCATCTTCGATCCCATAATCGTACTCCGACATTTCCAAATCCATCTGCAACAAAATGTACATGAAATTGGCAATCGAAATTCAGATATTGTGGTAATGTACAGTGACAGACAAAAGGCGCTTGGGGCGAGCGGTTGACACGACGCACTTGCATCTCACCTTTTTTAACGTAAAAAAAATCGCTGATTATTGCGTACCCACGTCAGAATTGAACTCAAAAGAAATGTCCAAACACAAAAAACAAATGGGTATCGCTTCTTGTTGTTACAACATTATCTTTAATGGAACGCCCTGTATATTGTCGTATATTATCGCAATGAAAGACAATGTAACTTGATGAATTATATCGTGCGTATGACGTCAGCGGTTTTCGAGTCTTGTCTACTCGTTTAATTTAGAATTTATAACTAAATATTAATTTCAAAATTTTAAAATATTTTTCTAAAGTTACGAATGTCATTCACAAAATAAAACAATTGAACAGCGCCTTTTGACATTATAACTTCCATTCTTTAATGGAATACCCCAAGTATTACATCGCATTTTTATATTCTTCAGTAAACTTCAGCCTGACGCGGGTGTGACGTCATCGGTTTTCAAGGTTTGTCTGAGCTGTCAATGACATTGGATAACTCGAAAACCAATCACGTCAGACCCATGTTGCGACCCATCAAGTCAGGCTAGAATTTTCTGGGGAATCCAAAAATGGGGTCATATACAGGGTCTTCCACTCAAAAACTCGCAACCTTGATCAATATCTTAGAAACACGACGCCAGATCATTTCTCTATGAGGTGATCTGAAACTTGACCGAAATGGCATCAATCGCACTTTAGTTTGTGTTTCATTAGTCCATGGTGGTGTTTAATACAGAGGGGTTTTCAGTTTCAAAATCGGATAACTCGAAAACCAATTACGTCAGACCCATGTTGCGACCCATCAAGTCAGGCAAGTTTTTCTCTGAGCATCATCTAAAGCCTGACCGAAATGGCTTTAATTGCGCTTTGATTTGCGTTTCGTAGGTCCATATTGGTGTCTAATATATAGGGTTCTTTAGTTAATATACAGGGTGTGTCATGTAAAAAATTGCAACTTTGATCAGTACGACTCGCAACCAACATTTACATGTTTGCGATGACACGTTTTGTCCGTTTCGACTGCCATCTCGTGCGTGTTAGCTTATGAGGCAGCGGTATTGTTGCTATTTGCTTTCACGACACGAATTATAAGTCGAAAAATAGTTGTGCTGCGGCGCAATTATTTCACTTTGATCAGTATCTTACAAACGCGACGCACGCCCGATTGTTTATCTACGAAGACATCCGAAACTTGACCGAAATGGCATCAATCGCGCTTTACGGTTTGCGTTTCGTTAGTCCATGGCGGTGTCTAATACAAAGGAGTTTTTGAGTTTCAAAATCGGATAACTCGAAAATCAATCACGCCAGATCCATGGTGCCACCTATCAAGTCGGGCTAGATTTTAGTGGGGAATCGAAAAATGCGATAATAGACAGGGTGTTCCATAAAAAAAATCGTATCTTTGGTCAATATCCCAGGAACACGATGTCCAATTGTCTTTTTACGAGCGCCATGCCATCTAAAATGTAATTGAAAGGCATCAATTTCTGCGTTAAAATGTTTTTTCTAACTGCAAAAATAAGAACTTTATAACACAAAATGGCGTGATTCGCTTTAGAAGATAAGAAAAAAGTGAGCAAACAGAATGGAAAAAATATTGTACAATGAAGGACAAAAACGTTCGTTGATATTTTAATACAGAGGTGTTGTGAGTTTTGCTTTTTGCGGTGCTATACCCGACGTTGGACTTCTCCCTCAATGCCCGCTCCCATTTCGATTTGTGCATATGGATTAGTGTACCCACGCGAAATGCTACGCGTAGTTTCGCTCGCGCATCTAAACCGGCGGCCTATGAGCCGGCTACGGCTGTTGAATGCACTAAATATGTAAACAAAGGTGATTATCCACCCAAGTAGTAACAGGCTCGAATTACAGTTTTCCCAGCTCAGACTTGCCTATGCAATTTCAGCGTTAGCCCGTTTCGACAACCATGTCATTTTCTAGATTAAGTTTACTTTACGTTGTTTTCCTGCGCAAACCATCTTCGAACATTATCGATTTCTTACATATGTTCGCTTCAGTGGTTCTTTTCTTTTCTAATTTATGTGCTCGTTTGAGTTCGACAGACTCAAGGCTTACCTTACACGTATTACGTTCCGCGAGTTCAGTCCACTGATAAGATAAGACGCAAATTTACTTTACAGCCAACGCTTGTCGATTAGACATTCTTTTTAATCGGGTTTTTCTTTACGTCTGTGTATCATCTTTTTGTGACAAAACAAATATGGCACACGTTCAATAAAAGAGAAACAGTTTTTATTTCATTTGTTTTAGAGTAGGGCTACGGTAACGATTTTCTCAAGTTGGCATTCCAGTTTTAAGTAGGCTTTACAATTTTTAAATTCGCATTGCAATTTTTAATTGACATTCCAATTTTAAGTTGTCATTACAATTTTCAAGTTTGCATTGTAATTTTCAGTTGACATTGCAATTTTAAGTTGGCACTATAATTTTAAGCTAGCATTACAATTTAAACTGACATCGTGCTTGGAAGATTAAAGGCAAGCGTTCACAGGCTCGCATCGCACGCGTCGCACGCATCGCATAAATGATCTTTTCTATAGTTTTAAATGACGCTGCGTTAACTAGGCCGCATAGCAGCGATCGCATTACTGAAAATGCGACTAGCATTCTCGAGAGAGCAACTTCTGCGATTCTTGCGATTCGTGCGGCTGACGTCATTTACAAATTCGGACTAGTTCAAGCTGTCAGTTGAATCGAATCATAGGTTTTATTAGGGTGATATTATAAATTTTAAGTAGGGAACCAATTATAATAATGTCTTCCTCGGTATCACTCATTGTTTATTAAATATTGTTCTTAGTTTTCTTTCACACTGCGTAACGTATGTACGCTGTCACGAAAAATGCTAGTAGTGCGAATGATGCGATGCTTGTATGTTAACGCGCACGCCAAATGCTATGCGATTCTTGCGATGCGTGCGACGCGTGCGATGCGAGCCTGTGAACGCTTGCCTTAAGTCGGAAACCACAAAACGGACAAAGAAGAAGAAATAAGCTGTCATTACAAGTGACATTACAAAGACATACAGTTAACCTCAAACTTACGTGGCAACTTGATATTAGAAAGTCATTTATTAATTTTTAAAGACGCCGTTGTCACCCGAAAACAACAGTGAACAGTTAAAGCGTCGCGTCGCGTCATGCTACAGGTCATGCGCTCTTACTAAAAAAGAGCGCATGATCAGTACAGTTCCGAACTGATTTAGAACTGTGTAGGAACAAAGCTATTATGACTTTACAATTTAATCTGACATGGTGATTGTAGTGTTACATGTGACGTAGCAAAGAGATACTGAGTTAACCTCAAACTTAACTATCAAGTTGACATTTAGAACGTCATTTATTAATTTTTAAAATCGCTGTTGCTATTCGAAAGCAACGGTCAAAGCGTCGACGTAATTTCTGGCATTGTCAGCGATGATTGAAAACAACTAGGCGTCCAGTAAAACAGAACCTTTCTTTATTTCATTTATTTTAGAGCAGGCTACAGTTTTAATTTTTCTAAGTTGGTATTACAATTTTAAGTTGGCACTATAATTTTAAGTTTGTACTATAATTTTACGGTGGCATTACTGGCATTACAATTAAACTAAATTGACGCCGTGATTGTCAGCCAGCACATAAATTTAACCTCAAATTTGACATTTAAAACATAACTTATTAAATTTAAAGACATTTGAATGAAAATAATTCGCATTACGCGATTTCAAGGTCAACTCGAATTTAAAAGGCACTAGCAATACAATTTTCAGTTGGCATTATAATTTTATGATGACAATACAATTTAAATTGGGCGCATCCAGCCATCTAGCTGCTCAGTGAGCCTCTACCTAGCGTAAGCTCTGGATGCGTTTGCTACTTGTGCTACATTTGAGCAGCTTTGTAAGCGGACGCCATTTTAAGTAGCGTGAATTCAGACCGCTATTTCCCCACTATACTAATGAGCGAAGACGTGCTGTTGGTGAAAGTGTAAATAGGTGGTAAACTGTTTTAACTAGAAGTTATTTATACTTTTTAACTATATTTAGAGAACGGGTATTAACGGCTTCAATAAAACTTCGATTATACTGGTCGATATTTCGTAATATTTTATTACTTCTTCAGGACCAAAATTATAATAATAGAGAAATTAATACATTTTTGAAAATTTTAACTTAAAATTTGATGTGTTATTTATAACTTACTTTATAATTTATTTATACTTACGATTATCTGTATTTAGGTACTATTTATGTTATATTATTACTGTTTCTTTTACTATGCTTATTTTATTTTCCCAGTTGAGCGAAATAAATTTGTAATAATTAATTTATTTGAAATAATATCCTAACATATATTTATATGTACGCTTAAATAATAATAAACACGTAAATATTACATTTCAGAGTAAAATGGAACAAGAATCGTTACTTGCTGCCAATTACTGGCAGATAATAATTTATTTATTGTTATTTATTTGGTTTCAGAAATTACCAAATTTCATTCACCTCTACAGAATCGGCACCTCAGTTAATACAATTAGTAGCAGTTTTCATGTTGTATATTTCTGTATACTTACGTTTTAAAATGTTCAATTCCGAAACAATCACCTTATTTACAGAAACACATAAAAAAGTTCGTTATAGTCGATTTTGTTCAAAATGTGCCACCATTTACGACGGCCATTAAAAGTAGCTAATGCATCCAGAACAACTCACTTCGCTCTCCGCTACCGCTATGTAGCAGAGCGCTCAGTGCTACTTGCTCTGGATGCGCCCATTGACATTGTGATTGTAAGTTAGCATCACACGTGACATTACAAAGAAGGTACAGAACTAATCTCAAACTTGACAGTCAATTTAACATTTAAAACGTCATTTATTAATTTTAAAGACGCTATTATGACCCGGAAATAATTGAACAGTCAAAGTGTCGATTTTTGGCATTTTCGAAGAAGAATGAAAGCAATTCACTTTACCATGCGATTTCAAGATCAACTCAAATTTAAAGGCACTAGCATTACAATTTTATATTGGCACTATAATTTTATGATGGCAATACGATTTATATTGTAATTATAAGATTGACAATAGCTGCGTTCTTTTTGCCACAAATCTCATCTCAGATCACATAAACATCATTTCCGTTTACGCGAACAAGTAAGTTTGAATGGATATTTCAACTTAGCGACTAATGGGAGTGCTCGAGTGGCAAGGTGGGAGGTGGAAATCTCAATTCAAACTTACTAGTTCGTGCTAACGGAAATGACGTTTATGTGATCAGAGGTGAGATTTGTGGTAAAAGGAAAGCACCTTATACACTGCTCAAATTTTGAAGTGGGACACTTAACAATTTTTGTATATCTTCCTAATTAAACGTTTTTTTTTCTGGATGTTTATAAATATAATTTATCTAGTTTTTTGCGTATTAGTCAAGTCGCCTATGCCAATTTTCTCCCTTTATTACAACTGTCAAAACTGTTTTATTAATTGTGGCGTCAAAGCTTATATTGCTTACTGATACCAGCAAGTCCTGTAATTTTCAACAAGAAGTCTGCTATATTTAGTTTTCTGATATTTTGTTTAAAAAATGCCTAATCAACGACTTACTGATGAATATATGTACCGGATTAGTACAATGTTAGAGATGGAAACCTCTCAAAGAGAAATTTCCAGAAGGCTTGGAATTTTAAAAAGTGTGGTGAATCGGGTATCTCAAAGACTTCAACGTAATAATTCGCCGAGATATACACACGGAGGAGGTAGAATGTGCAAAACAACTGCCGCTCAAGATAGATTATTGGTAAGAAATGTTGTAATGAACAGGCATCTTAATGCAACAATGGTGCGAAATTATTTGTTTAATGAAGTTGGTGTAGACATTTTCACGCAAACTGTCAGAAATAGACTGAAAGAGGTTGGAATGAATGCAAGAAGATCTGCAAAACATCCTCTATTTACTGCACAACATCGTAGGCGACGGCTTCATTGGGCGAGAGAACATGTTGAATGGCAAGTTGAGCACTGGACGAATTGTCTTTTTGCCGACGAATCAAAATTTTTATTAAACCATCAAAATGGAAGATCAAGAGTATGGAGGAGGGAAGGTGAAAGATATGATGAAAATTGTATGATCCCACGAGTCGCTTTTGGAGGAGGCTCCATTATGGTTTGGGGTGGTATCTTTTTAGGAGGGCGCACAGAACTAATCATTTATCGAAATTGTTCAGTTAATGCGCAAAGATATCATGACGACATTATTTTGCCCATTGTACTACCTTTGGCGGTCAGAAGAGGCCCAGAATTTGTATTTGTTGATGATAATGCTAGGCCACATCCAGCCGCTCTTGTAAACCAAGCTCTTGAAAGACGGCGTATTACCAGAATGGATTGGCCAGCAAATTCGCCACATATGAACCCGATTGAACATGTCTGAGACTACCTTCAAAGACAGTTGTCAAAGCGGGCACATCGGCCAAATACACTGAATGAATTGGATGGTGCATTGAGAGAAGAATGGCTTGCAATGCCACAAGAATCTATTGACATTCTCATCAGAAGTATGCCAAGAAGGTGTCAAGCTTTAATTCGGTCTCGAGGAGGTCCCACTAGATATTAATAATGATCAGGAAGTTTTAAAAAGAACAGAATTACATTTTGAAATAATTTTATTCCGAAGCAATATTACGTCAGTTTTCATTTTTATGCTAATTATTCAACTTTTGTTATACTTAATGCCATTTTTCTTAATGAATATGTACTTAAATCCAGAATTAAAGTTATAATAAAAGTTCTGCCTCTTATTTTCGAGTTAAACATAATTTTACAAACAACAACTAAGTGTCCCACTTCAAATTTTGAGCAGTGTAGCTTACAACAAATCTTATCTCAGATCACTTAAACGTCATTTCCGTTAACACGAACAAGTAAGTTTCAACGGATATTTCAATCTAGCAACCAATGGGAATGCTCGAGCGACAAGGTAGGAGGTCGAAACCCCAATTCAAACTCACTTGTTCATGCTAGCGGAAATGACGTTTATCTGATCTGAGGTGAGATTTGTGGTAAAAAGAAAGCTCCTATTATAAAAAGATATTGAGTTAACCTCAAACTTGACTGTCACCTTGACATTTAGAACGTCATTTATTCATTTTTAAAATCACTGTTGCCACTTAAAAGCAATAATCAACGTCGATGTAATTTTTTGCATTTTCATCAGCGAAGAATGAAACCAATAATTGGCGTTCAGTAAAACAGAAACTTTTTTATTTCATTTGTTTTAGAGAGTCGGCTACAGCTTTCTATGTTCTTAACTTGCCACTATAATTTTATAATGGCATGGCAATACAATGTAATTTAACATTGTGATTGTAAGTTAGCATTATACGACATTACAAGTATATACAGGCTGTTTCAAATTTGACCCTCACCATTGTGATCTCGCTTATTTGAAGAGACAGACGGTAAGTTTAAATTTGGCAAAGTTGCAAAATTTTAGGAGCATTAATAATCCGCAAAGAAATAACTTCTATGTTAACTAAAAATATTTAAGAAAGATATTCTTTTCTATAATTTCCAAATGTTCTTTTATTGCAAACTAGTTTCACCTACAAAGGCAACGTCAGTGCATCAAACGGGTATTTTATAAAATTAAGATTTTAAATTATGTGTAGAATAGATGTAAGTTGTATGTATTTTTTTGTAAAATGTCATGACATGTCATGTCAAACATTTTTAATTCTGACATTATTTTAAATAATTTTGATAACATGTGCTATACTGCCGTAATCAGCAGGAAAAGTAGATTATTTTCCAACCAAATTTCAATATGGCGCCCATAAGAAAAAATGAATTTGATGATGATATCAATTTGACGAAACGTGTTATAGCAAAATGGTATTCATCAGTGTGTAGATAATTCAAAAGTGTCTTAAGAAAATACTTTTATTGTTTTGATATCTCTTCAAATAAAGAAGATAGAGAAAAAATAAGAAAATGACAATTTTTCATTTCTTACAATTCTTTCGAATAAGAGTTAACATAGAAGTTATTTCTTTGCGGATTATTAATGCTCATAAAATTTAGCAACTTTGCCAAATTTAAACCTACCGTCTATCTTTTCAAATAAGCGAGATCCCAATGGTGAGGGTCGAATTTGAAACATAGATTTTTATTTATTTATTTATTTTTTATGTCACCCGAAAACAAGCAACAGTCGATGTAACTTTTGGCACTTCCGGCGTGGAATGAAAACAATAATCGACGTTACTTGCAATCAAGCGATTTCAAGATCAAGTCGAATTGGAAAAGATGGTTTTAAGATGGCATTAAGATTTTGCACTGGCAGTACGACACATTCAGCAAACAATTTCAAGGTCGAGTCGAATAATTGTGAAAACATTAGCATTACTATTTTAAGTTGGCGCTATAATTTATGTTAGCATTGCACTTTCACTTGTCTTGGTAAGTCTGAATTACACATGACACTCATCACAAATTTTAGAGTTAACCTCAAACTTGACTGTCATTTTGACGTTTGTTAACATTTGTAGTCACTGTTGCCAACCGAAAACAGCAATGAAACCCTCGATGTAATCTTTGGCATTTACTATTGGCTTCCAAAAATGAAAGCAATTCGCGTTATCTGCGTTCAGAGGACTTCAGGGTCGTGTCGGGTTGGAGGAAAGGTGTGTTTAAAAAAACGCGCATAAATCGCGGTTTAAACGTACATACGAGCATTCTTGTGAAGTAAAATAGTAGATTATACCACGAGTCAATAATGATTATTATAAGCTATTATTCCCGAGGAAAAGTAACACTCCGAGGTAATAATAGCCATTATTGCGAGTAGTATACTCTACTTTATCTACGACTATATTATTAAATTATTAAATTCACAAACACTACACGTTTAACAATGACAGTTTTGAGTTTGTGTATTTTGTTGCCATGGTATTATTTGATTAGAGAAATTTTGTAATTGGTGAGCAAGAGGGAATAATGACTATTAATCCCTCGTCATTATTCCCTAAGAGAATATTGCATGTCATTATTGTTCACAAACCACACATATAATACTTCCATTATATTTTAGTCGTAGGTAAATAAAGTTTAATATTCGAGATTTACGGAGGCGAGGCGTGGAGTCTTTTGTTTCTGGAGTAAAAGCCTACATGATGATAACAAGCAGCGTCGCTCGTCATTTATTCATGAAAAGTCTACTTTCTTTTTAGGTCACTGGATATAATCGATTGTTTCTTACGTCATTATCGATCGTGTGATTCTTCAGTATTCCGAGGAAATCATCTTATTATTACTTTTTTATATAAAATAATTCTGTCACGTCCGGTAAAGTAGTAAGTTTAAGGGGATTCTTTCAAGCAGCAATGTAATGCATTTTTTGTCAGCGAATTGTGGCTTTCGTTATGAATAAAACTTTCTGAAAAAAATATATGTGATTTAAGTAGTGATGATCGAGGTACCTTGTCGCATAGGAGTATTAAATGCAAGTAGGGTTTTCCAAAAAAAAATCCAAACCTTCAATAAATTTGCTCTACTGTACAACGCTGTAGTGAAGTGAACTAGGCACGTTTTAAGAAAATAGTGGTCCACAGCCTTTGTTTTACATGTGCTTGATATGTTGGTTAAATTTAAATTGTATTGATTAATTACAACTTCCGTAATTCGTTGACAAAATTGTGCTGCAAAACGGAGTCGGCATAACGCTATCCCTTGCATGCGGTCTCTGTCGGTCTCTGCACCTGCAACGGGCGGCGGTAAATCACTACTTAAATCACATATATTTTTTTCAGAAAGTTTTATTCATAACGAAAGCCATAATAAAGAAATAACATTGCATTGATTTCTGCTTGAAAGAATCCCCTTAAGCCGACGCGACGTGGAACTTCTACGTGAAATCAAAGCGACTCGTTTTTCGGCCTGGATGAAATAACGAACACATTTCAGTTTTTCAGTTCAGTTCTTTCTTTATTGCAATAAATATTACAATTGTGTCAACGAAATGGTGCATAGTCACACATGATGTAAAAAACAATGTCACAATAAACATGAATAACAAACAATTGCATATTACAAACAAATAAACAATAAACATGAATAATAAACATTTGCATATTAAAAACGGACAATATTTTGGTACTCATGGTAAGAGAGTGAGGCAATCTCTTTAAAATTTATGTTTTCAAAATTCATCTATTGAATAAAACACGTTATTTATTAGAAAGTTTTTTATATATTTGTTATTCGTTGTTCGGGTTGTTTACACATTACGTAAACATCTTAACTATATTTAGAGAACGGGTATTAACGGCTTCAATAAAACTTCGATTATACTGGTCGATATTTCGTAATATTTTATTACTTCTTCAGGACCAAAATTACTACAATTGGACAACTAATTAAACTATGATACAATATTATATATAATACTTACTAATAATAGAGAAATTAATACATTTTTGAAAATTTTAACTTAAAATTTGATGTGTTATTTATAACAAAAATTGTGTATAAATAAAAGAACTCTAGGTGGCGTGACTTATTAGATTAAAATATATATTATTAAGATCGTCAATGTCAGATCTGAAATTGACAGTTACGTCATTATGCTTCTGAATGCATGACATTTCCAAAAATAATCTAGTTTTATAAAACATTTCTTTTTCTAAAATTTTAACATTATTGAAGTCAAAACAATGGTTATCATCAATTGAGTGAATGGCAAGAGCACAGGACCTTTTACCAATTCTACAGTCACTTTTGTGTTGGCAGACTCTGTTCTTTAACCATTGACTGGTTTGGCCTATGTAACATTTATTACAAGAATCACAATTGATTTTATATACAACATTGGAGTTAAGTAAAAGAGGAGTTGGATTTTTTATATTACTAAATATTTGTCTAATTGTTTTAGGATTATAATAGGCTATTTTAATTGGAGTGTTCTTAAATAATGAAACTATTCTTGGAGTGACTGATTTTATGAAAGGTAATTTTCTATATATGGAATTTACAATTACATTATTGTTTCTATTTTGTTTAGCATTAGGATTCCTTTGATTAAAAATTAATTTTTTAACAAGATGCTGAGGATAGCCATTATTTACAAAAATGTCAATAAGTTTATGAAAATTTTTAGTTTTTAGAGATTCATGGCAAATTCTATCAACACGATTCTTCATGGCAATAATGGTATTTAATTTATGTTTTAAACAATGGTTTGAGTAGAAGTTAATAAATCTTCCTGAGAAGGTGGGTTTATGGTACCAATCCAAAATGATGGTATTATTAGGAGTTCTGATTAATTTAGTATCTAGAAAGGGAACTGAATTATCGTTTTCAGTTTCAAGGGTAAATTGAATTTTGTTATTGAAATTGTTAAATGTATTTAAGATTTCATCAATTTTATTTGTAGGGACAGCACAGATCAAATCATCAACATATTTAAATATAAAAGGAAGTTGAAAAGTTAATTTAGGAATGCAATTTTCAAGAACAAAATCCATGACAATTTGTGCTATTATTGGGCTTAAAGGAGAACCCATAGGAGTGCCTTGTATTTGAAGGTATATTTTATCTTGAAATGTAAAGTAGCAATTACTATAAATAAATTTGATAATATTAAGGAAATCATTCTTTGGAATATTACATTCCTTTTCTATATCGTTCCAGCAATTAGAAATTATGTCTAAAGCTAATTCCATAGGAATATTTGTAAATAACGATACCACATCTAAAGAAATGAGTTGATGATCTACTGGCAAATTGAAGTTTTGAATTTTTTCAGCAAAAGTGAAAGAATCTTTAATATTGTATTCATATTTATTAGACAAACTAGCAGTTAAAATGTTGGAAATGAATTTTGCGAGATTGTATGTTGGAGAGTTAATACAAGAAACTATTGGTCGAAGAGGGACATTATATTTATGAATTTTTGGTAAACCATAGAATTTTGGTAATATTGAATTGTTAATGATTAATTTATCCAGTGTATTTTTATCAATATATTTTTTTGAAAATAGTTTTTTAACTAGATTATTGTTTTTTTGTTGTAAGCTCGACAAAGGATCTCTTTTCATTTCCTTGTAAACTGTATTATCATTTAATAAATCAAAAGATTTATTAATGTAATCATTTTTTGACATGAGAACTGTAACAGAACCTTTGTCTGCATTAGTCATAATAATATCATCATTATCTTTAATGAATTTTTTTGAACGATTGAAAATGTCTTGAAATTCAGAAGCAGAACGATTAGCTTGATTTTTGTTATTGTTAATATAATTAGTTATAATATTTGTTATTTTTAATCTAAGTGAATTTGCAATATTAGGTGTTTGTGTTACAATGTTTTCAACTTCAGCAAGGAGTCTATTAATATTACATTGTTTAGAGTTCATGTTTAACCTAAACTTAGGACCAAGAGATAGGAAATCTTTGATGTCATTAGGGATTTCAGTGTTAGTGAGATTAATTATCCATTTATCGTTATTATAAAATAGTTTTGGTTTTACTAACTCAGATTTCAATTTGTCAAATTTATTAATGTTATTATTTTTAACATTCTGAAAAATTATGTTGAAAATAGTTTTTAATCTTACATTATATTCATCAAAAATAATATGTGGTAAGACATTAACTAAAGTTGATGTGCAATTATTAATATTATGACGTATATGATTGATATCTGAGTGAGTAATTTTAATTTCAAAGTTAAGAATTTGGAATCCTAACCTATTGTTAAAGTTTAAGATCTTGTTAGACAGGTAATGGTTTGGAGTTTCTAACAATGACATCATTTTCTTAATTCTGTTGGTGATATGCTTAGGTAAAAGTCCAAATTTTCTGCACTTCAAAAGGAAATTTCTTCTATTTAATTTCTTTGCTAGTTTTTGGTTGAAATTAGCCCATGTTTTCATAAGTTTTGTAACATTGAATCCAAATCTTCTAGTTATTTCTTGATAAAACCCCATCTGTATTTAATAAAAGTAGAGGATATTGCCGTGTATCTTAGTAACTTCTTAACTATATATATATATATATATATATATAAATTATTTTTAACGGGGATTAACGGCTATTGTAAATAAAATATATTTTGTTGTTGGTCAATATTTCGTAATGTTTTTATTACTTCATCAGGACCAAAAATTGCTACAATAATAAATTACATTGTATACTTATGAAAATTGAAGCTGATTATTTACTTACTGAAGGTGAAAATAATTTATTTCTCCTTTATTAGTTGAAAATGTATTAGAAATTGAGAATTTTGAAGTTGATGTTTGAACAAAAATTATTTATTTATACAAATATTTAAATAACAAAAGGACGCTAGATGGCCTGACTTATTAGATTGAAATAAATATTGTTTAATCCGTCAGTGTCAGATCTAAAATTGACAGTTACGTCATTATGTTTTTGAATACAAGACATTTCAAGAAAAATTCTGGTTCTATAAGAAGGTTCTTTCTCCAAAATTTTAACGTTATCAAAATTAAATCGATGGTCCTCATCGATTGTATGAATGGCTAATGCACAAGATCTTTTTCCAATCCTACAATCACTTTTATGTTGTGTAAGTCTGTTCTTGAGCCATTGGCTTGTTTGACCTATATAACATTTGTTACAGGTATCACAATTAATTTTATACACAACATTAGAGTTAAGCAAGAGAGGAGTTGGATTTTTTAAACTAGTATAAATTTGTTTAATAGTTATAGGATTGTAATAAGCTATTTTGATTGGAATTGTCTTTAATAAAAAAGTTATTCTTGGAGTAATATTTTTGATAAAAGGTAATTTACTATATATTAAATTTTATGTTAAAGTATTATTTCTTTCATGTGTCACGTCAGGATTACGTATGTCAAAAATTATCTTTTTTACAAGATGTTGTGGATAGCCATTGTTAACAAAAATATCTACTAATTTATTAAGATTTTTCTCTATTAATGATTCATGACATATTCTATTAATGCGATTTCTCATGGCAAGGATGGTATTTAATTTATGTTTGAGACAATGGTTTGAAAAGAAGTTAATGAATCTTCCTGAAAATGTCGGTTTTTGATACCAGTCTAAGATGATGGTATTATTTGGCATTCTTATTAATCTGGTATCTAAAAATGGAATTGAATTATTATTTTCAGTTTCAATAGTAAATTGAATTTTCTCATTAAAGTTATTAAAAATATTTAAGATTTCATTAATTTTTTCAGAAGGAAGAGAACAAATCAAATCATCAACATATTTGTATATGAAAGGAAGTTGGAAAGATGGTTTTGGTATGCATTTATCAAGTATAAAATCCATAACAATTTGTGCGACTATGGGACTTAAAGGTGAACCCATAGGAGTACCTTGTATCTGTAAGTAAATCTTATTTTGAAATGTAAAATAGCAATTATTAAAAATAAATTCGATGATATTAAGAAATTCATTCTTAGGAATATTGCAATCATTTTTAATATCATTCCAGCTGCTAGAAATAATATCAACAGCTAATTCCATAGGAATATTAGTAAAAAGAGACACTACATCTAAGGAGATGAGTTGGTAATCTTCTGGAAGAATGACATTTTTTATTTTTTCAGCAAAGGTGAATGAATCCTTAATATTGTATTCATATTTGTTTGCCAAACTAGTGGTTAAAATGTTTGATATGAATTTTGCAAGATTGTAAGTTGGAGAGTTGATGCAAGATACTATCGGTCGAAGAGGAACATTGTGTTTATGGATTTTAGGTAAACCGTAATATTTAGGTAAAACTGAATTGTTGATGATTAATTTGTCTCGTGTATTTTTATCGATAAAATTTTTTGAAAATAATTTTTTAACTAAGTTGTTATTTTTTTGTTGTAAGCTAAATAAAGGATCTCCATTAACTTCTTTATAAACTGTGTTGTCATTCAGTAAATCAAAGGATTTATTAATGTAATCAGTTTTTGATATGAGAACTGTTACTGAACCCTTATCTGCATTAGATAGAATAATGTCATCATTATCTTTGATAAATTTTTTAGAACGATTGAAAATGTCATTGAATTCAGAAACATAACGATTATTATTAGTTTTTGAAGAATTAAGATAATTACTTATGATATTAGTTATTTTTAATCTATGTGAATTTGCAATATTAGTAGGTGTATTTGTTAAAATATTTTCAACTTCAGCAAGTAGTCTGTTAACATTGAATTGATTAGGTTTGACATTTATACTAAACTTAGGACCAAGAGACAGGAAGTCTTTAATGTCATTAGGAATTTCAGTGTTAGTGAGATTTATGAGCCATTTATCATTATTATAAAATAAATTTGATTTTACTAACCCAGATTTCAATTCATTAAATTTTTTGATGTTGTTATTTTTAATATTTTGAAATTTATGATTAAATGTAGTATTTAATCTAAGTTTATAAAATCTGAAATCCCTAATGACATCAAAGATTTCCTATCTCTTGGTCCTAAGTTTAGGTTAAACATGAACTCTAAACAATGTAATATTAATAGACTCCTTGCTGAAGTTGAAAACATTGTAACACAAACACCTAATATTGCAAATTCACTTAGATTAAAAATAACAAATATTATAACTAATTATATTAACAATAACAAAAATCAAGCTAATCGTTCTGCTTCTGAATTTCAAGACATTTTCAATCGTTCAAAAAAATTAAAGATAATGATGATATTATTATGACTAATGCAGACAAAGGTTCTGTTACAGTTCTCATGTCAAAAAAATGATTACATTAATAAATCTTTTGATTTATTAAATGATAATACAGTTTACAAGGAAATGAAAAGAGATCCTTTGTCGAGCTTACAACAAAAAAACAATAATCTAGTTAAAAAACTATTTTCAAAAAAATATATTGATAAAAATACACTGGACAAATTAATCATTAACAATTCAATATTACCAAAATTCTATGGTTTACCAAAAATTCATAAATATAATGTCCCTCTTCGACCAATAGTTTCTTGTATTAACTCTCCAACATACAATCTCGCAAAATTCATTTCCAACATTTTAACTGCTAGTTTGTCTAATAAATATGAATACAATATTAAAGATTCTTTCACTTTTGCTGAAAAAATTCAAAACTTCAATTTGCCAGTAGATCATCAACTCATTTCTTTAGATGTGGTATCGTTATTTACAAATATTCCTATGGAATTAGCTTTAGACATAATTTCTAATTGCTGGAACGATATAGAAAAGGAATGTAATATTCCAAAGAATGATTTCCTTAATATTATCAAATTTATTTATAGTAATTGCTACTTTACATTTCAAGATAAAATATACCTTCAAATACAAGGCACTCCTATGGGTTCTCCTTTAAGCCCAATAATAGCACAAATTGTCATGGATTTTGTTCTTGAAAATTGCATTCCTAAATTAACTTTTCAACTTCCTTTTATATTTAAATATGTTGATGATTTGATCTGTGCTGTCCCTACAAATAAAATTGATGAAATCTTAAATACATTTAACAATTTCAATAACAAAATTCAATTTACCCTTGAAACTGAAAACGATAATTCAGTTCCCTTTCTAGATACTAAATTAATCAGAACTCCTAATAATACCATCATTTTGGATTGGTACCATAAACCCACCTTCTCAGGAAGATTTATTAACTTCTACTCAAACCATTGTTTAAAACATAAATTAAATACCATTATTGCCATGAAGAATCGTGTTGATAGAATTTGCTATGAATCTCTAAAAACTAAAAATTTTCATAAACTTATTGACATTTTTGTAAATAATGGCTATCCTCAGCATCTTGTTAAAAAATTAATTTTTAATCAAAGGAATCCTAATGCTACACAAAATAGAAACAATAATGTAATTGTAAATTCCATATATAGAAAATTACCTTTCATAAAATCAGTCACTCCAAGAATAGTTTCATTATTTAAGAACACTCCAATTAAAATAGCCTATTATAATCCTAAAACAATTAAACAAATATTTAGTAATATAAAAAATCCAACTCCTCTTTTACTTAACTCCAATGTTGTATATAAAATCAATTGTGATTCTTGTAATAAATGTTACATAGGCCAAACCAGTCAATGGTTAAAGAACAGAGTCTGCCAACACAAAAGTGACTGTAGAATTGGTAAAAGGTCCTGTGCTCTTGCCATTCACTCAATTGATGATAACCATTGTTTTGACTTCAATAATGTTAAAATTTTAGAAAAAGAAATGTTTTATAAAACTAGATTATTTTTGGAAATGTCATGCATTCAGAAGCATAATGACGTAACTGTCAATTTCAGATCTGACATTGACGATCTTAATAATATATATATTAATCTAATAAGTCACGCCACCTAGAGTTCTTTTATTTATACACAATTTTTGTTATAAATAACACATCAAATTTTAAGTTAAAATTTTCAAAAATGTATTAATTTCTCTATTATTAGTAAGTATTATATATAATATTGTATCATAGTTTAATTAGTTGTCCAATTGTAGTAATTTTGGTCCTGAAGAAGTAATAAAATATTACGAAATATCGACCAGTATAATCGAAGTTTTATTGAAGCCGTTAATACCCGTTCTCTAAATATAGTTAAGAAGTTACTAAGATACACGGCAATATCCTCTACTTTTATTACGTAAACATCGAGGCATGTACAGCAGAAATGACAATGACGTGACTTACCAAATACGTGAAGCTTCGGCGGTCGTCGTTGCGTGGCGAGCGTAAATTCGACACAAAAAGAAATGAAACCCAAAGTCGAAGTTATGGAAAACAATTATTGAAGTCGGAAGTCGAAAACAAAAAGAAGCAAATGAATAGCGTCGTTTTTTTTTTTTTTCGTTTCAATAGGCGTGTTCAGCGGACACAACAGTTGACTAAAACCACAAACATGTTTCATTTATGTTGAGTTTAAAGAAGAGAAAAATGAGAAATCTATCAATTCAAAAGAGGTTAGAATCTATGGTTAGAATAAACAAATGACTCACTGGCATTGCACTCACCGGAAATTATTTCTAGTGAGTAAATTCGACAACTGTTGGCACTAACCATTACTCGTTCAGAGCAATCTTACGAAATAACTCGATATACGAAAACCATTAAAACGGGCGAATTCGTAGAGCTTTATTTCTGAATATAATTAATTAATTTTTTTTCCTATATACCTGACAACTAGCACTACAAAGTGACCATAGGAAATTTCTCTATCATCATCTGGTAATTAAGAGCAATCTTACGAAATAACTCCATATACGAAAACCATTAAAACGGGCGAATTCATAGAGACTTTATTTCTGAATATAATTAATTCATTTTTTTTTTCCTATATACCTGACAACAAGCACTACAAAGTGACCATAAGAAATTTCTCTATCATCATCTGGTAATTAAGAAAAAAATAATTAACATTGAAAAATTGTAGTTGAATTTTACAGCGATAGTAAAAATACTTCCAGATCGAATTTTGAAAAACGCGTTGGTCACTTTGTAGATTGAAGTTTTGTTAACAAATCAGTGAAAACAGCTTTTAAAAATATGTAACCATAATTAAGTTATGAAGTCGCCCGATTTGTATGTTTTCAGTGAATTATTTCTGTAAGGCGTGAATATATTCTCCCCACCTTAAGAGCTGGGGGCGGTAACAAACTAGACAATCACGTGATCTTTTTTCACGGCCTGAGAATATATTTTGCGTTCCGATTTTTTAGGGGTTATTGCGCATGATCTCAGATAGGATTAGGGCGGGTAATTTAAACATATTTAAGTTTGTGCACTGCTTTTTCCAGTACGTTTTTGGTATTTTAATATTTATTTATACATACACTGAGGTCTAGCAACAAGTACATTTCTTGTTAGTCAAGAAAAGATCAACTTCACTATCTGTGAATAGTATTCAAAGGTACGGCTTTTTCCACAGTTGGAGAAAAAGGTATTTTTAGCCGGCTAAATTACATCACTAGGAAAATTACATTTTTATAGAATCATCGTTTTGCCTATTCTGACGTACAACTTTTTTGTGTAAAACATTATTTTGTGTAACTAACTTTTGCATCAACTCCTTTTTCTCGTTATTTATTTAAATGCACTCCTTAAAAATTTGAAGTGGGACACTTACGTTTTTTCTTTTTTTTGTAATTTTGTGTTTGAATCAACTTATGTGTATTAGAAGCGAAATAGTAAAAACATAAAAATGTACATTTAAATAGAATTAGAAAAGAAGTTCAAATGAAGTTAGCAATAACTTTCAAAAATAAACAGTTTCAGTATTTATATATTAGTATAAAAATCTAATAATTAAGTAATATTCAATAACTTAAAATGAATATTTTTAGAAATTGATTCGAAATTGACCTATCAAGTAATTTTGCGTTAGGCGTACTCAACTTCTTCAAAAATGACAGCGTTGTCTTATTTTTAAATGAAATATTTTTAGACGAAAATAATCTATTAATAACGGGCTTTCGATAGTGTAAAAACAGAAAGGGACATATTTTTTGTTTGGACACAATTAAATCTTAAACTTTAGCTCCGCGTATAGTAGGACTCTCGCTTCGTTTTTCTCAAAAATGACAGCGTTGTCTTATTTTTAAATCAAATGTTTATAGACGAAAGTAATCTATTAATAACTAGGCTTTCGATAATATAAAAACAAAAAGGGATATATTTTTTGTTCGGCCACAATAAAATCTTAAACTTTCATTCCGCATACTCCAGGACATCGAAAATCTAAGGTGATTTGAAAACTTGTTCAAAATAAGTATGTAATTGAAAATAAAAAGATACACAATGCTTTTTTTACAGTACTAAACGCTTCTTTATTTGATTTAAAAATAAGACAACGCTGTCATTTTTGAGAAAACGAAACGCGCGTCCTGCGGAACTAAAGTTTAAGATTTAATTGTGGCCGAACAAAAAATATGTCTTTTTTTGTTTTTACACTATCGAAAACCCGTTATTAATAGATTTTTTCGTCTGAAAACATATCATTTAAAATAAGACAACGCTGTCATTTTTGAGAAAAACGAAGTGCGCGTCGGAGTATGCGGAACTAAAGTTTAAGATTTAATTGTGGCCGAACAAAAAATATGTCCCTTTTTGTTTTTACACTATCAAAAGCCCCTTATTGATAGATTATTTTCGTCTAAAAATATTTGATTTAAAAATAAGACAACGCTGTCATTTTTGAAAAAGTTGAGTACGCCTCGCGCAACATTACTTGATAGGTCAATTTTATTTTTATTTTATTTATATATATAATTAGATGTACAGTACATCGTATATAGTGGTCTAATATACAAACTTAAACATTAAATAAACAACTAATACGTTTTATAACATTAATAATACTTAAAATTTGCATTTTAAAAATTACGTCCTAACTTTTATTTTCTTTGCACAATTTTCAATTAATTTTTTCAAATTTGTTTCACTTAAATTATTCCAATCTTGAATTGTTTTCGGAAAAAAAGAAAATTTATGATTGTTAGTTTTCGAAAATGGAATTTTATAGATGAATTTATGATTTTTTCTAGTGCTCGAATCATTTATTTGTAATTTAGTTAGAAAATTGTGCATCGAATCAACTTTGAAATGAATATAACAAAATAATTTTAATCTTGCTTCTTGTCTTCTAGAAGATAAAGTTTCCCAATTTAATTCCCATAGTATGCGTGAAACAGATGAAGTTGTTCTATGGTCATTCATAACATAAAGAGCTGCTTTATGCTGCAATATTTCTAGATCTTCAATTAAATATTGTTGGTGCGGATCCCAAACTTCGTGTGCGTACTCAACTTTGGGACGGATATATGTCATATAAGCTTTTTTAAGTACAGGTTTTCCAGAATCTTTAAGATTTCTTCTAATGCAATATAGTGATTTATAAGCTTTTTTTGAAGATATTCTGAATATGACTACTCCAATTTAAATCATTTCTAAAGGTCACTCCTAGATATTTACACGTATCATTATATGTTAGTAATTCATTTTCTAATTTGTATGAATGGCTTTGAAATAATTTTGTAATACCAAACGATACTGCAACACATTTCTTTGTATTAATTTCCATTTTATTTTCGTCACACCACATATGAATTTTGTCTAAATCTTTCTGGAGTAAAATCCAATCTTATGTATTTTTTCTTTTGTTATAAATAACGCAGTCATCAGCAAATAATTTCGTTTCGCAACTTAAATTTTGTGAAATATCATTTATAAATATAATGAATAATATTGGTCCGATCACACTACCTTGAGGTACTCCAGAAATGACAGTCAGCTCAGATGAATAGATATTATTTATTCTAACTCTCTGTTTCCTGTCGTTAAGATATTCGTTTATCCATTTTACAGCTCGCATATCACACCCCAAATTTTGTAATTTTCTTATAATAAAATCATGAGGAACTTTATCAAAGGTTTTTGTAAAATCGATGAAAATTGCGTCTACCTGTCCCTTATCATCAATTATTTCTGCCAATTCAGTATGAAAATTTATCAGTTGAGTAACACAGGAAAAATGTTTTCTAAAACCATGTTGATTTCTTTTAATAATATTATGTTTATCACAAAAATATTGAAGATAGTTCGTCAGAAGTTTTTCTAAAATTTTGCATACTATACATGTTAAACTAATTGGAATCAATTTCTAAAAATATTCATTTTAAGTTATTGAATATTACTTAATTAGTAGATTTTTATACTAATACATAAATACTGAAACTGTTTTGGTATTATTTTAGAATTTTTTTTTATTGCTGAAAGTTATTGCCAACTTCATATCGGCTTCAAAAGAAATAAACTTTTTTGATATTTTCTTAAACTGTGGCCTTTTCTTCAATCAAAAATTGCAAGATGCGAAATATTTTTACATTCTGGATTTAATAGTTATTTATGTACCATTTATGAGCAAGCAAACGAGGTCGATAAAGACACTTTGCTGCCGTGGTACATATATAGTATATTGTGTCACAGGGGTAGAAAGTGAGCATTAGCAACCCGCAACCCATATCTAAGGGCTGCTAATGCGTTTCTGCGTGTGTGACACACAACTGTTTTTCGCTTAGCCCTAAATCAAATTCAAACTTTGTTTAAAACTGACGTTTAATGAAAAATTCTGTGAAATGTCAAAGCGCGCAAATGAAAGTCAATGTTTTGCTAGGTTACGAACTATAAATCGTGTTGTTATGAGTTTAGCAGCCCTAGGGCAGATAAACATTACTTTCCGTCACATTTTTAGGGTTAATATGAGTTACTTTCACATATGTTAGGCGAAAAATATTTTTTCGACTACTACATACTCAACCATTTCTTTTGTAATATCCAAACCTTGCAGATTTACATCTATGTTTATATCATCGTAAATTTTTGAAAAATTTATTTCATTTACCTTATAGTAAACGACACTGGCGTTCCGATGACACCAAAAGATATGACGCCAGTGCAAAAGACTTTTACGTTCTGCAAACAAAAAACAGTCACTTCGCGTCATGATGTTTGTCATGTACTTAATTATCAACATTTTTTAACAATTTTCGAAAAAATATATGTAGATACATATTTACATTTATATATTTACCGCCGATTTTTCTTTTCCTATATGTGACCTTCTTGTTAATGGAGTTTAATTTACCCATGTTTACAATTTAAATAAATAAAATAATGAATTTCATTACACTGTTGAGCTGCAGGTAATATTAAAATTTCGCATGGGCATGAAATAGGATTATACGTAAAATTTTTGGTGTTGCAGCTTCAATCCTCTTCAATATTTTACAAATATAGATAACTACTTGTTCCTTTTCTATTATACGACGCATACGTGCAATTAAAAATAAAGTCTACTTTGAACGATAATTGCGTCTTATTACAATTTACCGTAAAAAATGTGTAAGTATTTGAATATAATTATGTACATGCATGTGTATTTCTGAACCCGTTGAATATTGAACCTTATGACCGAACGCAGCCTAGTAAGTTGCTTATGATGACGGAACCACCGACACGCAAGAGTTATTATCGTTCTTTCGCAATATGTGTTGAACAGAGATAGCTCTAAGCAACTAATGTTGGTGGTTTTCAATAGCCGCATGGTCGGCAGACGACTGCCAACCAACCAATCATAATATCACAAATATTTCCCCTTAACGTAGCAAAAAGTAGGGATAGTAAAATGCGAACTTCTGAGGGGTAACTTTGTAGGATTCCTCTTAAGAAAAAACATTTAACAAACATTGAAAAATTGTAGTTGAACTTTACAGCGATAGTAAAAATACTTCCAGATCGAATTTTGAAAAACGCTTTGGTCACTTTGTAGATTGAAGTTTTGTTAACAAATCAGTGAAAACAGCTTTTAGAAATATGTAACCATAATTAAGTTAGGAAGTCGCCCGATTTGTATGTTTTTAGTGAATTATTTCTGTAAGGCGTGAATATATTCTCCCCACCTTAAGAGCTGGGGGCGGTAACAAAATAGACAATCACGTGATCTTTTTTCACGGCCTGAGAATATATTTTGCGTTCCGATTTTTTAGGGGTTATTGCGCATGATCTCAGATAGGATTAGGCGGGTAATTTAAACATATAAGTTTGTGCATTGCTTTTTCCAGTACGTTTTTGGTATTTTAATATTTATTTATACATACACTGAGGTCTAGCAACAAGTACATTTCTTGTTAGTCAAGAAAAGATCAACTTCACTATCTGTGAATAGTATTCAAAGGTACGGCTTTTTCCACAGTTGGAGAAAAAGGTATTTTTAGCCGGCTAAATTACATCACTAGGAAAATTACATTTTTATAGAATCATCGTTTTGCCTATTCTGACGTACAACTTTTTTGTGTAAAACATTATTTTGTGTAACTAACTTTTGCATCAACTCCTTTTTCTCGTTATTTATTTAAATGCACTCCTTAAAAATTTGAAGTGGGACACTTACGTTTTTTTTTTTTTTTTTTTGTAAAATTGTGTTTGACTCAACCTATGTGTATTAGAAGCGAAATAGTAAAAATATAAAAATGTACATTTAAATAGAATTAGAAAAAAAGTTCAAATGAAGTTAGCAATAACTTTCAGCAATAAAAAAATTCTAAAACTATACCAAAACAGTTTCAGTATTTATATATTAGTATAAAAATCTAATAATTAAGTAATATTCAATAACTTAAAATGAATATTTTTAGAAATTGATTCGAAATTGACCTTATCAATTAATTTTGCGCAAGGCGTACTCAACTTCTTCAAAAATGACAGCGTTGTCTTATTTTTAAATCAAATGTTTTTAGATGAAAATAATCTATTAATAACTAGACTTTCGATAATTTAAAAAAGGAATATATTTTTTAATAACGGAAGGGTTAATCCCAGGAAAAAATAACAATACCTTACAACACCTTACACCTTGGTTATACTGTCCTGATGAGGCCTAATAAGACCGAAACATACGTCGACAGTTACTTTTCCTTGCCAGCCAAGCCGTTATTTACTTCTTTTATTGATATATTTTTTGTTCGGCCACAATAAAATCTTAAACTTTGCGCATACTCCAGGACATCAAAAATCTAAGGTGATTTGAAAACTTGTTCAAAATAAGTATGTAATTGAAAATAAAAGATACACAATGTTTTTTTTACAGTACTAAACGCCTCTTATTGATTTATTTGATTTAAAAATAAGACAACGCTGTCATTTTTGAAGAAGTTGAGTACGCCTCGCGCAACATTACTTGATAGGTCAATTTCGAATCAATTTCTAAAAATATTCATTTTAAGTTATTGAATGTAACCATTGATTATAAGAGTATATTAAGATACCCAGCCTTACGCCTTTAAGCGTGACCGCCGGTACAAGAGAGGTATAGATGGCGCTGACGGTATTTTACAATTGAGGGATAGATGGCGTGAAACTTTAGCTAAAATGTGGCGATCTGTAATCTCTCTTGAAAATGGAACTTATACAAAAGGTAAGCGGCCAAAAGCTCCAGACGATTGTGGGCCCTGCGCAGACGGTTTTTTTAAAATTTATTACATTAAGGTCTGGTATTATAAACATCAAATAAATTACCAAATAGTTAGTTGTCAAGCAAATTTACTTGATAAGTAAATTGCTGAATAAATAATATTGCGTATTATAAAAGTAATCTACCAAGTAAATAGTAAACCAACAATTAAATTAAAATTACCGACAGAGTTGTACCTTTTATGACTAGAGTGTAGATGGCGTTACTGTATTAGTCATTAATTTGACGTTTAACACTGAATTAGCGCGAAAGTTTGTATTTAAAAATGAAAAAAGAAAAGAAAAGGGAACGCGGAAAAAATTACACGGAACATGAAAAAGAAACGTTACTTGATATTTTAAGTAACTTCAAAAATATAGTTGAAAATAAACAAACTGATACCTCATTGAGGGTAAAAGTAAAAACAGAGACATGGGAAAAAATTATTGTAAAATATAATTAATTAGACTTAACACGTATTCAACAGATTCTTTGGCTAATCTAAACCTGTTTTTAAATTTTTCTTCATCATAACATTCAAAGGGGTTTGCCGTGGTCTAAAAAGTCTAGGACGCCGACGCTTTTGGACCATCTGGAGAGGTTCTTCTTCAGTTGATATCGAAGACACGCTGATATATGACACAGGTTCCACGGGTGATATTGAGGACATAACTCGAATATTTTTACTAAATGTTACAAGAATTTAACCTAAGTAATGTTTTTCCACTGAACTTACCTAAAATATAATTTTTATTTCAAATTTATTTTAAGGATTTCAAAAGTTATTTAATTGTTGCAGATGCTGCTTATCGGTCTCTGTTCAGGTGAAAAAAAAAATGTAAAGAAATTCGGTCTCTGACATTTAGATTGCTTCCTATCAGTTTAAACTAACAACTAAACTTTACTTGTTTGAAAATCGAGGGATTATTTTATTCTGTAGATTTATTATGCCAGTAAAGTTACTTAACGTTTATAATACGAAAATCTATCAAGTAAATTAATTTAGTTGTAGAATAAATTTTACTTGAAAAGTAAAAAGTTTTATAATACCGGGCCTATTAGACCACGGCAAACCCCTTTGAATGTTGTGATGAAGAAAAATTTAAAAACAGGTTTAGATTAGTCAAAGGATCTGTTGAATACGTGTTAAGTCTAATTAATTATATTTTACAATAATTTTTCCCCATGTCTCTGTTTTTACTTTTACACTCAATTAGGTATCAGTTTGTTTATTTTCAACTATATTTTTGAAGTTACTTAAAATATCAAGTAACGTTTCTTTTTCATGTTCCGTGTAATTTTTTCCGCGTTCCCTTTTCTTTTCTTTTTTCATTTTTAAATACAAACTTTCGCGCTAATTCAGTGTTAAACGTCAAATTAATGACTAATACGGTAATGCCATCTACACTCTAGTCATAAAAGGAACAACTCTGTCGGTAATTTTAATTTAATTGTTGGTTTACTATTTACTTGGTAGATTACTTTTATTTATTCAGCAATTTACTTATCAAGTAAATTTATTTGATAACTAACTATTTGGTAATTTATTTGATGTTTATAATACCCGACCTTAATGGATTAGAAGACTTAAAACGTGGAGTTTAAAATACCGAAAAAAAACTATACTTTACATAAAGTGTTTTTAATGCGATTAGCTTTTATGTTTTAAATTACATTTCTGATACCTATACCTAATGAGTTTCGTATTAACATGTCGTAGTCCAAAAGTGATTGCATTAATTCATGAAGTATTTTATGAAAATGACTAGAAAAAGTTTCCGAATTTTTAAGTTAGTTTTATTCTTAGAATTTCGAAAAAATAATTTAACAGAAAAAATTACATCACATAGGAATAGTGTAATAAGAGGCCTTTATGAATCGAACGGAGTTTAACGCCGAGAGAGCCCGAAAAGAGTTCGAAGTAAGATAGCGCCTTATACTGCTTACGTGGTACGTGTCGCTAAATTATTAAATATGCCGACGTAGAGTACTTTCACAATAAGATAGGTGTAGGCGTGGCTATGTGCAGTAGACGAATTCGACAGACGAGTCCAATTTAGAGATGTTAGGTATGGTCGGTAATTTATAGCGAATGTTATTAAATAATTTCATTTTACATTTCAATATTTTTTAATTTTGCACTTTTCATTTCTAATTTTTAAGATGGTTTTAATTTATACGTGTAATTTAGTCCATTATCCCTTGAGAAGCATATTTGTTATTTGATAAAGAAAATGTATTTTAAACAGAAGTATTAAATCAAGTTATGTAACTAATTTGAACCAAACCACGTGGTATCGGTATTGTGCCATCTTTGTCACTCTTAGAGGATGCTCAGTCTATCTTTCTCTCTCTTTGCACTCATTTCCGTCACAGTATTCTTCAAAATCAAGTTGAAATAGACAGTTGAATTCGAGCAAGAAGCTATGTTGATTACTTCTTATTTTATTATTTATTGTGAACCAATTTTTTATTTTTATCAGATTACAATTAATTCTAATAATACAATAGACGTATAAAATTAAAATTTTTAAATCTATTAATTACACACATACATGTACTGAGCTCCTAACCAAAATAATTTTTTAAGGTTTTTACACGTATCTACTATCTACAAAAATTAGTAAAATTGTGACAATTTTTGAACAATTTTTCGTGATTTTTACGTGCAACTAGAAAACTGAACAAAAATTATGACTTTTTTTGTACATATGTTTGTGGTTTTTACACGCATCTAGAAAAATTAACACAAATTATAACAATTTTTGTAATTTTTTCTAGATGCGTAAAAATCATTTGTTTAGCTAGAAGTAAACCACAAACTTCTAAAACAATACTCTGCTAACTGATTACGGCGATTTACAAATGTTTTGTTTCCAAAGCACAAGCACTTTTTATGATTTTGTAAAAATCAAAATAGCTTCTTTATTTATTAGTTTACAAAAAATAACAAAGGACAATCTTAATTAAAAATTTTATTTCTATCGATTGGTAGAGTATAGTAAAACTCGGATATAACGAGGGCTCAAGGGACCACTCTTATTGCTCGTTATATGCAAGTGCTCGTTATAAATGAAAAAAAAAAAACAAATATATGCATGTATGATATGTTCTATGAACACCAAAAGAATCTGGGACAACTGTACTCCTGCATTTTTGTGTTTATTTAATAAACTAGTAAGTTTGAGTACAATTTTAAACAATTTATTTTGCTTGTTTTATGGTAATGTAAAAAATACGCAAAAAAAACAAAAAAAATTTTTAACAATTAATTCATCGTATTTATATTTTTTGTCGGGAATAGTACGTACTTCTACATCAAACAAAAATATTTTAAAATTTTTTGAAATTAAGCTCGCTATATGCAAGGTAAAACAAAAAAAAATTACAAAATTGGCCGTTATAAGCAAGTTCTCGTAATAAACGTACTCGTTTTATCACAAAATCTTTAAACCGGACACTAAATAGCGCACAAAACACTTAACATTTCGCCGTCGTTCGACAGCTTCGTCAGAAGTGAAAAGTATAAAAAATGTAGAAAATGACCATAACTTTGATTTTGAAAATACTAATATTTTATATTACGAGTCTAATATTTTCAAAAGACGTTTTATAGAAATGAGTAAAATAAAAATGTCGTAGGTTTATATTTTTCACTTCTGACGAAGCTATCGAACGACGGCGAAACGTTAAGTATTTTGTGCGCTATTTAGTGTCCGGTTTAAAGATTTTGTGATAAACGAGTACGTTTATTACGAAAACTTGCTTATAACGGCCAATTTTGTAATTTTTTTTTGTTTTACGTTGCATATAGCGAGATTAATTTCAAAAAATTTTAAAATATTTTTGTTTGATGTAGAAGTACGTACTATGCCCGACAAAAAATCTAAATACGTTGAATTAATTGTTAAAATTTTTTTTTGTTTTTTTTGCGTATTTTTTACATTACCATAAAACAAGCAAAATAAATTGTTTAAAATTGTACTCAAACTTACTAGTTTATTAAATAAACACAAAAGTGCAGGAGTACAGTTGTCCCAGATTCTTTTGGTGTTCGTAGAACATATCACATATGCATATATTTTTTTCATTTATAACGAGCACTTGCATATAACGAGCAATAAGCGTGGTCCCTTGATCCCTCGTTATACCCGAGTTTTACTGTACTTTACCAATCGATAGAAATAAAATTCTTCATTAAAATTGTCCTTTGTTATTTTTCATAATCTAATAAATAAAGAAGATATTTTGATTTTTACAAAATCATCAAAAGTGCTTGTGCTTTGGAAACAAGACATTTGTAAATCGCCGTAATCTGTTGGCAGAGTATTGTTTTAGAAGTATATGGTTTATTTCTAGCTAAAAAATTGTTTTTACGCATCTAGAAAAAATTACAAAAATTGTTATAATTTGTGTTCATTTTTCTGGATGCGTGTAAAAACCACAAACAAATGTACAAAAAGAGTCATAATTTTTGTTCATTTTTCTAGTTGCATGTAAAAATCACGAAAAATTGTTCAATAATTGTCACAATTTTACTTATTTTTCTAGATAGTAGATACGTGTAAAAACCTTAATAAGTTATTTTGGTTAGGAGCCCAGATTTCCTTTTGCACCGGGGCCCTTGGTCACCTAGCTACGCCACTGTGTATGTCTCATTGTCAAGTGGACAACCGGTATGTGCTTATGTATGTATGTAATTCATAGATTTAAAAATTTTAATTTTATACGTCTATTGTATTATTAGAATTAATTGTAATCTGATAAAAATAAAAAATTGGTTCACAATAAATAATAAAATAAGAAGTAATCAACATAGCTCCTTGCTCGAATTCAACTGTCTATCACAGTACAAGGATTACACAATAGCGCTACTCTCATGAAAATATTCAGTTCGCGCATATCCCGCGCAAGGTCTGAGTCACAATCTCGGGATGCAGAGCTCATTTATTTATAGCTCTCGTGCCGAATGCATGCTTATGTTGGGCCAGAGGCGTATTAAGGGAACTTTGAGGGAATTTAGTGTAAAGCGATCAAAGGTTAACAAGTTATCTTTTATTGAAAATGGAAAGTATAGAAAGACGTGGAGTGAATGAATCAATGTGCCGCTAAACTGTGTACAAACAATTCTAAAAATTGTAACTTTTTGTAGTTTTTTTAGATTCCCTGCGGACAAGAATAGGTAAGTAGTAAGATAAATAAATCATTTTATTCTAGTTATGTCTAGAGCTTGGAAAAAATAATTTGTGCTTAACACTTAACAGAGGTTTTAAAATTAACTTTAAATAAACATTAAGCAACTATTGAAATATTTATTAATTTTACTTATATATTTTGAAAATAATCACAAATTTTTGTTTGTTTACAATTGCTGAATTTTGTTTTTGTAATTTGAGATTCCACATAAGTTATCAAATTACTTGATTTTTCAGCAGCAACAAAATAAACAAATTAACAACAGTAACTGCATTTATTAAATTTTTAAGAATACAAAATTAAGAACGGAATACCGACCGTAAACATTTATTGGGGGGTCTTAAATTCTTTCTAACAAAATACTATGAAGCAAGACCGGCAGCAGCACCGATAGCTCTTTGTCGGCTTTTGAAATAAACGGTGTAAAAGACATCTGCCATTTTATAAGTGTCCATGTGAAACAGGTAAATTTCCGAAGAAAATTAAATTTTTGCAACAAATGCATCACTAGGCATATCTAATAGGGGCTAAATAGGTTTTCAGATAAGCACAAATTATTGCCGTAAAAAATTCATCCAAAAATCATGTTTTCAACGAAGCAAAAAATTTTGTTGGAATATTTTTTTAAATCAACAAATTTACTTTTTTTTAATGATTTTTTGCACATTTCTTTGTTAATATCACACAAACATTCTTTTCTTGAAGTAAAGATTTTTTTACTGACAAATACAAATTTTGTTGACTTGACTACATTCTTGTAACTGAAATATTTATTTGACATGAATGAAGATTTGTTTGCTGCTATTTAAACGAATAATTTAGTTGAGTTGACACAATTTTGTTTTATTTAACAAAATCGGTTTTTGCGTGTATGCTTTGTTACTTTTTACCACGTCCACAAAATATTACAATCCGGCCCTGGCGTGTGACTACAATTTGCAACGAAGTCTCACTTAAAGCAGGACCACAGCATTCGACACATCCCCACTCCCCACTCAAGGTCAATGAAAATCCAGCAAAGAGATCAAAATGCCGACAAGCAAGTTGCGCTACTGTATTCTTTATACTGTGTGTCTATTTCAACTTGATTTTGAAGAATACTGTGACGGAAATGAGTGCAAAGAGAGAGAAAGGTAGACTGAGCAATCTGAGCATTCTCTAAGAGTGACAAAGATGGCACAATACCGATACCACGTGGTTTGGTTCAAATTAGTTACATAACTTGATTTAATACTTCAGTTTAAAACACATTTTCTTTATCAAATATGCTTCGCAAGGGATAATGGACTAAATTACATGTATAAATTAAAACCATCTTAAAAATTAGAAATGAAAAGTGTAAAATTAAAAAATATTGAAATGTAAAATGAAATTATTTAATAACATTCGCTATAAATTACCGACCATACCTAACATCTCTAAACTGGACTCGTCTGTCTCGAATTCGTCTACTGCACATAACCGCGCCTACACCTATCTTATTGTGAAAGTACTCGGCATATTTAATAATTTAGCGACACGTACCACGTAAGCAGTATAAGGCGCTATCTTACTTCGAACTCTTTCCGGGCTCTCTCGGCGTTAAACTCCGTTCGATTCATAAAGACCTCTTATTACACTATTCCTATGTGATGAAATTTTTTTTGTTAAATTATTTTTTCAAAATTCTAAGAATAAAACTAACTTTTAAAAATTCGGAAACTTTTTCTAGTCACTTTCATAAAATACTTCATGAATTAATGCAATCACTTTTGGACTACGACATGTTAATACGAAACTCATTAGGTATAGGTATCAGAAATGTAATTTAAAACATAAAAGCTAATCGCATTAAAAGCACTTTATGTAAAGTATAGTTTTTATTCGGTATTTTAAACTCGACGTTTTAAGTCTTCTAATTCAATTGTAATAATAATATAATAATAATAAGGTCCCACAATCGTCTGGAGCTTTTGGCCGCTTACCTCTTGTACAAGTTCCATTTTCAAGAGAGATTACAGATCGCCACATTTTAGCTAAAGTTTCACGCCATCTATCCCTCAATTGTAAAATACCGTCAGCGCCATCTATATCTCTCTTGTATCGGCGGTCACGCTTAAAGGCGTAAGGCTGGGTATCTTAATATACTCTTATAATTGGTATTTTGGTATTATTTTAGAATTTTTTTTATTGCTGAAAGTTATTACCAACTTCATACCGGCTTCAAAAGAAATATTTTCTTAAACTGTGGCCTTTTCTTCAATCAAAAATTGCAAGATGCGAAATATTTTTACATTCTGGATTTAATAGTTATTTATGTACCATTTATGAGCAAGCAAACGAGGTCGATAAAGACATTTGCTGCCGTGGTGCATATATAGTATATTGTGTCACAAGGGCAGAAAGTGAGCATTAGAAGCCCGCGGCTATGAGCTGCACGAGCGAGCGAAGCGAACCGAGGGCAGCACATAGTTAAGGGCTGCTAATGCGTTTCGGCGTGTGTGACACACAACTGTTTTTCGCCTAGCCCTAAATCAAATTCAAACTTTCTTTAAAACTGACGTTTAATGGAAAATTCTGTGAAATGTCAAAGCGCGCAAATGAAAGTCAATGTGTTGCTAGGTTACGAATTATAAATCGTGTTGTTATGAGTTTAGCAGCCCTAGGGCAGATAAACATTACTTTCCGTCACATTTTTAGGGTTAATATAAGTTACTTTCACATATGTTAGGCGAAAAATATTTTTTCGACTACTACATACTCAACCATTTATTTTGAAATATCCAAACCTTGCAGATTTATATCTATGTTTATATCTTCGTAAATTTTTGAAAAATTTATTTCATTTACCTTATAGTACATTATAAACGACACTGGCGTTTCGATGACACCAAAAGATGTGACGCACAATGTGACGCCAGCGCAAAAAAGACTTTTACGTTCTGCAAACAAAAAACTTCGCGTCATGATGTTTGTCATGTACTTAATTATCAACATTTTTTAACAATTTTCGAAAAAATATATGTAGATACATATTTACATATTTACATTTACATTTACATATTTACCGCCAATTTTTCTTTTCCTATATGTGACCTTCTTGTTAATGGAGTTTAATTTACCCATGTTTACAATTTAAATAAATAAAATAATGAATTTCATTACAGTGTTGAGCTGCAGGTAATATTAAAATTGCGCATGCGCATGAAATAGGATTATACGTAAAATTTTTGGTGTTGCAGCTCCAATCCTCTTCAATATTTTACAAATATAGGTAACTGCTTGTTCCTTTTCTATTATACGACGCATACGTGCAATTAAAAATAAAGTCTACTTTGAACGATAATTGCGTCTTATTACAATTTACCGTAAAAAATGTGTAAGTATTTGAATATAATTATGTATATGTATGTGTATTTCTGAACCCGTTGAATATACCAACATTATGACCGAACGCAGCCTAGTAAGTTGCACATGATGACGGAACTACCGACACGCGAGAGTTATTATCGTTCTTTCTCAATATGTGTTGAACAGAGATAGCTCTAAGCAATTAATGTTGGTGGTTTTTCAATAGCCGCATGGTCGGAAGGCGACTGCCAACCAACCAATCATAATATCACAAATATTTCCCCTTAACGTAGCAAAGTAGGGATAGTAAAATGCGAACTTCTGAGGGGTAACTTTGTACAATTCCTCTTCAGCATACCAAACAAGTCAACATACTCAACAGTTGTGTCCGTTGAACGCGGCCAATAGTTAAAGTCAGTTTGAACGTTTTATTCGCAAACAAAAAAAAAAGTAGGCTATGGAAATATGTAACAATTACATCATATTTGAACAAGAAAACATCAAACTTTTGACTCAAGTTGTGACAAATGAAATTCTCACATTTACTTATTTGATCAATTTTAATGCTCATTGGTGTAAACATGCGAGCTAACTTCAAGTAATATAAATATGTACATCAATTTGACAGTTAAAATGTTAAAGTGATTTGAGTTATTATTATTACTTATTATTATTTTAAAAAAAAAAGAATGTCACGAGCAAAACTTGACACTTTTGCATTTAAGGAAAAGACAACTAAATTAGGAAAAGAAATAAAGTGCTTACATAATATCAAAGAATTAGACGCCAGTTTTTTTTTTTAATTTTACGTCAAAATTTAAGCTAAAGCAAAGTTCATGAAAACAAATAAAATGTCAGTTCTAATGTGATTCGATTGTGCCAAATTCTGAGTTGCCACTTTAAAGCAGGCATGGAAGTACAATTACGTCATACTTTGACAAAAAATCTCAAGCTTTTGACTGTCAAGTTGGAATCCTGTAAAATGGAATTCTCACGTCTAATTGATTGGTCAATTTAATTTTCCGAGTGCGATTCATTTGTTTTAAACACTCGAATTATCTTCAAAAATATATGACAATAAAATACCAATCGTTTGATTTATTCAAAAAAAGTTAATGTTGTCAGAAGCAAAACTTGACATTCTTTTATATTTCTATTTCTTCTATATTTAGGCGGCAACGTTACTCATTTGTTTTTTTAATTATTTGCGAACTTAATTTTTATTCTTACCTTTATTTGAGTGATCAATTTAATGTTCCAAAGTCATTAATTTGTTTAAAGTACGCAAATTAACTTCCAATAAATACATACGTTAATGTGACAGTAAAATATACAAAGTGGTCACGAATCACTGTTTGTGTTGGCAGTGCTGAATTTTATTTTTAAATGGTACAACTGGAGTAACTTTCGGTTGTTGACGGCTTGCCACTGACAGCCGTCACCTTACAAGCATCATTTGACATTTTAAATTCAAATTAATATGCTAATTTTTATTCACATAACCTACAATCTCGTCGCGGTTAATGTTATGTCAAATTTGCGTCAAATAAATCAACAAAACATATATCCGGTTGCAGTATTGCAAATAGTCGAATAAAAAATGCTCTTAATTATACTTCCAACTCAAACAGTTATTCTTGATCACTTTGTATATTCACGATTGACTTATTATTTAGAAAAAAATGCATGTTGTCAAAAACAAAACTTGACGATCAATTTAATATTCGAAAGTCATTCATTTGTTTAAAAAACTTACACGAATTAATTTCAAATAAATATGTACGTCAATATGACAGTATAATTATTGTAATTAGTTATTGACGTTTGACTTACTATTTAAAAAAATGAATGTCAAAAGCAAAACTTGACTCTTAATCAATTCGTTGTTCCAAAGTCATTGATTTGTTTAAACTATGCAAATTAACTTCAAATAAATACAATGACATATTGACGTTCGACTTATTATTTTAAAAAGTTAATGTTATAAGAAGCAAAACTTGACGCTTGATCAATTCGTTATTCCAAAGTCATTCGTTTGCTTAAAATACGCGAATTAACTTCAAATAAATACCATGTGATCTATTTATTTTACGAGGCTATTTATTTTGAATTAGATTGGCAACACTAACTGTTGACAGCTTAATTTGAGTTTGAATTGTCAAAGTGACGCTTCAAAATATTGAATTAATTGCTGGTGGCGAAAACTTTGAACATTTGCTATAGTTGTCACTAAAACTGTTTCACTTCCTTTAAATTAAAATGGTTGAACCCGATGAAAATCCTATAAACGTTAAAATATTTATATAACCTCTAATCTACAAAAGCGAGTCGATTGGCAAGGTGTCACGTGGAATCGTTGTAACAAAACTATTGCCGTAGGAGATAAACCACGGCAACCACTTGTGCGTGGTAGCAATTGACAGACGGGAGCTAAAGAAAAAAAAAGAAACACAGCGAAATCGGTCGGACTTACCTGAGACGATCTTGAATAGTGGTAACGTCTAATATCCCTGTAGCTCAGTGAAGACGGGAGTGAGTAAACAACGTTACGCACAAGTGTACATCGCCGAAGTGGGCGGGATAACTAACCCAGATGTTAAATAAACTCGGAGAAGGGGGGGCGCCACCTAGCTTGTAGCGACGTTACCGTAAGAGTATAGGTCAACGCTAGGGGTAGACCTATTAAAGTCACCCTGTATAATCCGACGCTGAATGATTTGCCGGGGCACGGATAGATAAACCAGAAAATAAGAAGGCACGAAAACGCTTTAACAATAATCCTTAATATCGTGATAAATGGTAGGCGACATATCAAAATTCTCCTTATAAAATGGAGAGCCATAAAAAAGGCGAAGTGCCCATTTAAAATTAAGAATATGTACAACACCGAAAAATCTACCCGCTCGCGTATGGTACCAATCGCAAACTTCAAACAGCAATAACAATAAAATTAAAAATAAAATAAAAAATAAAATTAAAACTTTCATCAAAATCAATGAAAGAGAAAACGTGGTAAAAAAAACGTTACTTTAAGAGTAAAAGTGACAACACAATCGAGATTATTCGCAGAAGGCGATTACTATTAAAAAGGTTTTCAAAGGTTACACTAAAATTACAAAGCAAGATGCAAGCCAGAGGGGCTGCAAAATAACCTTGAAAAATTGCGCCACTTCAACAAGTCTAAATTAAAATCCAATTGTAGCCAAGGGCGTGGCACTATACCGGTGAAAATTCTCGTAAGAAAATCGTACTATCGGACGAGGTGCGAAGCAACGATAAGCAAATGGGTCATACCCTTATCCTGGGCATCCTACCCTGTAGTCGGTTACCACGAAGTCCTTCGGTCCTATGGCAAGACCTACGGCGACCGAGGGGTGGAGGGCGGAAGCTCAAGGGCGAATGCGGAACGATCCCAATGCGGGGGGAGGCTCGGTACGAGTAGAGCGTGCGAGTGGCACGTGCGAGCGAATTTCCAAAGTCCGGAGCCAGCTAGATCTTCAAGCCTGGTAAAAACGGCTTTCAGGGCCCGAAACAAGCGGGTTACGAAGCCCGGTACAAGCGGCTATAGAAGAAAACGGAGAACAAGAATTAAAAAGATGCCGAGGAAAACGGCGTGGTCAATCACAAAAAACTTACCTCGTAAATGGACGATTACGAGCCTGACGAACAGCAATCACCAACAGCGATCGAGGGGGGATCTCTAATATCAAATCCGAAAACGTCGGGACTAAACGAGCCCGAAAAAAATTAACGCCTGACCAGTTTTATCCTCCGAAGAGCGTCGTTCAACCACCAAAACCAGAACGCACAAATACGACAACCAGTCAAGACGAGAGATTCACCACAAGTGAAACAAAATGCCGGCCGCGCGTATCCGCTTGCAGCGAAAACCCAGAATACAAACCCACTAGATGCTACACGTGCGATCATGGCTTCACCGCAGCCCACAAAATAGTCGTAAAATAAAGAAAATCTCGCTACAAGAGAAAAATAACGTAACAAATCCCACCCCTTCCTCGGCAAGAAATTTCGAAACCTGAGAAATTTCTTGTTCCTAAAAACACACGGAGTCGGTCTAAGACCGCGGAAAAAATTTCAAAAAAAAAACACCTCAACACTTTCCTTCGACCATCGGAAACCTTTACTCTGCTCTACCCACACCCACACACTCTCACCAACAACCAACAACAATGCCAGACATCTGACCTTCAACCACCACGAAAGGTCCTTCGGCAGTCAGCCGGCCTAGGAGCAAAAAAAAAGAAAAAAAAAACTAAAACAAAAGCGAGGAATGGGCTGGGGTGAACTCTCCAAGCCGCCACCAAACTCCGGCACACCACTACACAACTCCAGCAACAAAGCGAAGAACAAAAAAAAGGGATAGTTAAAAGGACAGATAACGATGTGACAACAGGAGTTACGTGCGACATGGAATGACGCCAAGCTTCCACGGTGGGTCAACCGCAGGAGACGCCACCCATGCCGTCTTACCCGCCTGTGTCAGAAGAGTACCCAGAATGGGCGAAGAGACAGAAATGAAGCAAAAACAAAATCAATAAAATGCTGTCGCTATGTAGGGCAAACCGACGTCCAGCCGCAACCAACGGTTCGCTCGAACCCACCAATCCCTCACAAAAAAAGACTACATCTCCGTGAAGCGGACAAGAGTCTCAAAAACAAAAAAAAAACGGGCAAAGAAAAACGGGGTTATTACTACTATTGGGATCGCAAACGGAAAAGGAAAGTTCGGAACACAGGGTAAAAGATGTCTGCATCCAACACACTCACGAACATGTAAAGTATCCCCAAAATGGTCGAAACGAAACGCCTCCTACAAAACTGTTAAAGCACCACACACGCTCGGCGACAGCGTGTGCAGCGAAACAAAACACGAAATAAGTCAAAACCCAAACCACTGCAAGATCAACAAAAAGACACTACCAAAATTATCAGGATGCTGGCGACCATCCTAAGGAACAATGCACTCAACCAACTATCAAGGAGTCCGACCGTTCGTAAAAGACCCAAAAAATACAAGAGCACACGGAACGCTAATGGATCTCACCACCCTCAAGCTACCACGGCACAACCCCGACAGGCGCTAAACGACCAGCGAAACGACCGTCCAAACCTAAATCGCCTAAGAAGAGAAAACAACCCCTTCTGTGCCAAGGGACTCACAACCACCTGGTTCCAGTACAAAATTCCTTCAATAACCTTGGAAAGGTCAACTAACAAAGTCCAAACCGAGGAAATCTAACTTCCAACCACAATTCCAATCCAAAAAAAAGTCAACTCCTAACGACCCCTAAACGGTCTCAACACGGGGAGGGCAAACGTGTCACAACCTTAACACCAAACCCTACGCAAATTTTTTTTCTTTTTTTTCCAAATGGGTACAAAACTCCTTAGATGACAACGGAGTACCCACGAGTCCATCGATGGAAATCGGAACACCAACGGCACATTTAGACGCCTTCTACGTCACGCAGTGTTACACGGCAGCGGAATTCTCAACGAAACCAACTGCAGGCCGAACTATACTTAATCACCCATAGGCTGAGGTTTTAGATGAATCATATTCCAAGTTGCCTGCAATACCTTACCTTCACACGTCTTTAACTCATACTCATTGTTGGAGACGCGGTGATGTACTAAAAATGGCCCAACGAATTTATTAGCTAACTTGGCGCTATAATATTTCGCAGCATCAGAAAGTACAAAGTTCTTCCGCCAGACCAGCTGATTAGGTTCGAATCTTACATGACGTCTACGCAAGTCATAACGAGATTTGGTCTGTTGATAGGCCTTTTGCAACCGTTTGTGGACTTCCTCATAAAGTTTAGGAAAAACCTGAGCATGTTGTAGAACCCTAGATTCGTCAGTAGTGTCACGATTCGCGTTTCTTTCGCTTTCAATTTCAATTTTGTCCCTACGACCCGACAAAAACATTTCTCCACCAAAGTTTGTAAAATAGGGCGTTAAACTCGTGACCTCGTGTTTAGCAGTACGAAGGGCACAAGCCACTTTAGGGAGAAACCTGTCCCATTCCCGATGATTCGAAGAAACATAGGCAATCAACATTGTCTTAAGGACTCGATTCAAACGTTCGACAGGATTGGCCTGAGGATGATAAAAGGACGTATACGATGGTCGAACTTGGTACGATTTCAATAGTGCGAGATACTCTTTCGAGCGAAACTGCACTCCGTTATCAGATATTATCGAACGAGGGACACCAAACATAAGGAAAACATCATTTTCGAGGTGTTTAACAATGTTCCGAGCGATGGCTTTACGCAGAGGGAAACACAGACAAAATTTGCTAAAACAATCCGTTACCACAAGAATGTAACTATAACCTTGAGTAGATCTAGGCAAGGGTCCAACAAAATCGATACTCAACACTTCCCAAGGCGAGCTCATCTGAGAATGACCTCCCATGAAACCAGGTTTAGCCTGTTGGAGGGGTTTAGTCCGTAGACAGGTGGTGCAACGACGCACATAACGGGCGACGCGACGTCAGCCTTCATTTTAGGCCAGTAATATTCCTGTGCAAGTCGATGATATGTCTTGTAAACACCTAAATGTCCACTAGTAGGGATATCGTGCGATTGTCGAAGAAGTTCTTCTCGTTCACCCTTAGCTATCACACGTTTCCAATGATGCGACTGATCATAGATGGTGTCAAAACGACCTCTAACAAAACGGAAAAGCAACCCATTTTCTATACGAAAAGTTGGAAATTTCAAGCGGTCCTGGCGGACGGCATTCAATAGATTAGTATACCACGGATCTACAGCAGCATGGTTATTTAGACACGAAATTACTGGGACAGAACGGGATAACGCGTCGGGTACAAGGTGTTCCTTCCCTTCCTATGAACAATGGTGAAGTCGTATTGCTGAAGTCGTACGCTCCAACGAGATAACCGGCCCGAAGGTGTCTGAAGGTTGTTCAACCAGACCAGAGAGTAGTGATCCGTGATCACCGTAAAATGAGAACCTTCCAAATATGGCCTTAATTTCTCAATAGCCCACAAAATGGCAAGACACTCTTTTTCAGTCGTGGAAAACTTCCGTTCCTGCTTGGTTAAAGAGCGGCTCAAATATGCGATGACTTTCTCACCTTCGTCAAACTGTTGCGTCAATACCGCACCGACTCCAAAATCCGAGGCATCTGTCTGCACGACAAATTCGCGTGAAAAATCGGGGCAAGACAACACCGGAGCAGAGATGAGTTGTTCTTTGATCATATTCCAAGACTCCTCGCAGGTTTGTGTCCAATTAAAAGAGCGGTTTTTCTTTAAGAGTTCGGTCAGGGGAGCAAGAATGGAGGAAAAATTGGGTACGAAACGTCGATACCAGCTAGCCATACCGATGAAACGACGAAATTCCGTGATTGTTTTTGGCTGCGCAAAATTTAGAATGGCCTGAACCTTTTCAGAATCGACATGAAGTCCAAGATGATTAACGACATAACCCAGGTATTTCAATTCTTCCCTACAGAACTGACACTTTTCTTTGCTTAAAGTAAGACCGGCCTCTCGAATACGGTCGAGTTTTTCGTAAAATTTCAATATGACGTTCAAATGTCGGGGTCACAATGATGATGTCATCTAAATATACAAAAACGTACGGTTCCAAGTCCATACCTATCACACGATCTATGAAACGCTGCCAAATCGCGGAGGCGTTATGCAAACCAAAAGGCATACGACAGAATTGAAACAACCCACGATTAGGTACAGTAAAAGCCGTAAAAGGACGAGAACTTTCCGCCACAGGAATCTGCCAATACGCGGATTTAATATCAAGCGAAGTTAAAAACTTGGCATCACGCAGTTTGTCCAAGGTGTCCGAGACATAGGGGAGTGGATAAGCATCTTTCTGCGTGACCTGATTCAACTTGCGATAGTCAACGCAAAACCTATACGACCCGTCCTTCTTCGGGACTAATAAAATTGGAGATGACCAAGGGCTCTTCGATTCCTCCACCACGCCAAAAGCCAACATTTCGTCTAACTCCCTATTGACAATTTTCTGCATAGCCGGGGAAATGGGATAGTACCGCTGTTTGATAGGGGGACTTTCAGTATGAATCTCGTGTGCCACTAAGGCAGTACAACCTAACGATTCCGAGACACCTTCCGGAAAGGATTCACTAATGGCGACTTCAAGTATACGTTTCTGTTTTTGCGATAAGTTTCCCTGAGGGACCACAGCGTCGAGGTTACAAGGGGGTAAAGTTGAAAATTTCGATTCATCCCTCCTGAGATCAGGAATGACTCCCATAGTGCGCCAGAAATCCGCACCCAAAATCAACTGTTCTAAACTAGGGACTACCAAAATATTCATGACCTTGATCTCATCACGCAACCGAAAAGGAACGCCAACATAGCCGGGACTCGAACAGACATTACCATTGGCTACCACACAAGTGGTTACTTGCGGGACTAAGTTAAAACCTAAATCTTTCAACACATTCCAACCGGATTTCTCAACAATGGTCCTCGAGGCCCCAGAGTCGAGTAGACCTAACATGGGGGTATCAAGAACGGTTACTTCTAAATAGGGACGTTCGTCGCCTTGAACGTGAGGCAAAATATAATCCAAAATTATTTTCTGAGTAGGGAGGACCGCTTGAAAAGAAGAGAGATGCATTAGACGGTCACCTATTGCATCCTTTGGCCGTTTCCCGAACAGCGGGGACAATTTGGTCGAATCACATTAGGAGTTCCACGCCCATAACAGCGCCTTATCCTAGGCTGAGAGCATCTGGCTGCAATATGACCAGCCTTCGCACAATTCCAGCACTTACGCATATCACTTGCCTCGACAGAGCTGCACGAAGAAGTTGAGCCTCTAGACGACACATACGCCAAGTCAGGTTCCAAGGTCTGATTCTTACGGGGGGGTGGTACGTATGATTCTACCGTTACCTTTCGAGCGTCTAAAGTCCGACAAAACTGGACGAGCTGTTCAACCGACAATATTTCAGTCAACCCTAATTGGGTCTGATAAAACGGTAGGATATTTTAAAGCAAAATCTTCAACTGAGTTTGCTCAGAAACTTCCACGGATAAACGGCCAAAGAGATTAATCATGGCCGCGACATAAACGCCTATATTCTCGTTTTGACCTTGAGTTCTTCTCTTAATTTCCTCGAACAAACGGTCATCATAGTCACAAATCAAAAAGGTCTCACGTAACTTACCGACTAAATCATCCCAATCAACCAAATGCTTACGATTTGCGCGGTACCAAACCAAGGCTGCACCCTTCAATAAGTCCGACGCCGAATTAAAAAGCTGACTCTTCGACACATTACGCGACAACCTAAGTTCATTCACACGTTCAAGAAAAGCGTTCAAGGATAGTTCTTGTTCTCACCCGAATAACAAACGTTCCACTTAACCGGAAGTTGAGAACTCCTAGCAACCACAGTTTTTCCTCTCGGGGCATCATCGCTCTCTCCGATGAATCCGAACTGGACGAAATGGCAAAAGGGGAGCTAGAACCCGCAACAGCACTAAGTTCTAAAACAGTTCGATGACCAGTCGAAACTTGTCTATAGGCCTTCGCTTTGGCCAGAAGCTCTGAGTAAGCCGACACAATTTGCACTAACAAAGTCGAGCGTTTTGCCTGGTCTGCGGATTCTTCCGCCTGACAACGGTTAGCACGTCCTACAGCGTGCGCGATTTTAGACGAGATTCTTTTATAGGCATTGGACAGTGGACCGTCGGTAAACAATTTGATCGAATCAAGGATTTCAACAACTTTCCGTTCTAACGCGGCAATGTCTTCCGCGACGGAGAAGGGGTAAATTAGGGCGATGAAACTAGAGCTTTTCTCCAACCGCAACAGACTTCTAAGAGTAGTACGCATGGACGCTACCGGTTGTTCCGTAGTAATACCGCGAATCTTGAGCTCATAAGCAAGTTCATCTTGAGCCAAACGGTTGATTTCGAACTTGGTATCCATGATCCTAAGCGCCAATACAAGTTCCCAAAAACTTTTTCAAAACCTACCGAAATTCTAAAAATAGGGGTCCCCAACCGCCGAAAACGCGTTGTTAACCTCCCAATATGAGTATAGAACAAAATTCCAAAAATAGAACAAAAATAGAATGTACCCAAAAAAATGAAAGGGAGAGTACCCAACCACCCAATTCGTAACCTACGCCGTCTATAAACGTCTACAGAGCAAAATTCCGAAAATAGAACAAAAATAGAATGCATAAAAAAACGGTAGGGGGTACACAATTGCTACCTGAGGTCGAAAACCCAAGTTTAAAGAAGATGGCCCCACGTTGGGCGCCAAACTTTTGTTTGTCACGTGGAATCGTTGTAACAAAACTATTGCCGTAGGAGATAAACCACGGCAACCACTTGTGCGTGGTAGCAATTGACAGACGGGAGCTAAAGAAAAAAAAAGAAACACAGCGAAATCGGTCGGACTTACCTGAGACGATCTTGAATAGGTAACGTCTAATATCCCTGTAGCTCAGTGAAGACGGGAGTGAGTAAACAACGTTACGCACAAGTGTACATCGCCGAAGTGGGCGGGATAACTAACCCAGATGTTAAATAAACTCGGAGAAGGGGGGGCGCCACCTAGCTTGTAGCGACGTTACCGTAAGAGTATAGGTCAACGCTAGGGGTAGACCTATTAAAGTCACCCTGTATAATCCGACGCTGAATGATTTTCCGGGGCACGGATAGATAAACCAGAAAATAAGAAGGCACGAAAACGCTTTAACAATAATCTTTAATATCGTGATAAATGGTAGGCGACATATCAAAATTCTCCTTATAAAATGGAGAGCCATAAAAAAGGCGAACTGCCCATTTAAAATTAAGAATATGTACAACACCGAAAAATCTACCCGCTCGCGTATGGTACCAATCGCAAACTCCACACAGCAATAACAATAAAATTAAAAATAAAATTAAAAATAAAATTAAAACTTTCATCAAAATCAATGAAAGAGAAAACGTGGTAAAAAAAAAACGTTACTTTAAGAGTAAAAGTGACAACACAATCGAGATTATTCGCAGAAGGCGATTACTATTAAAAAGGTTTTCAAAGGTTACACTAAAATTACAAAGCAAGATGCAAGCCAGAGGGGCTGCAAAATAACCTTGTAAAATTCAGCCACTTCAACAAGTCTAAATTAAAATCCAATTGTAGCCAAGGGTGTGGCACTATACCGGTGAAAATTCTCGTAAGAAAATCGTACTATCGGACGAGGTGCGAAGCAACGATAAGCAAATGGGTCATACCCTTATCCTGGGCATCCTACCCTGTAGTCGTTTACCACGAAGTCCTTCGGTCCTATGGCAAGACCTACGGCGACCGAGGGGTGGAGGGCGGAAGCTCAAGGGCGAATGCGGAACGATCCCAATGCGGGGGGAGGCTCGGTACGAGTAGTGCGTGCGAGTGGCACGTGCGAGCGAATTTCCAAAGTCCGGAGCCAGCTAGATCTTCAAGCCTGGTAAAAACGGCTTTCAGGGCCCGAAACAAGCGGGTTACGAAGCCCGGTACAAGCGGCTATAGAAGAAAACGGAGAACAAGAATTAAAAAGATGCCGAGGAAAACGGCGTGGTCAATCACAAAAAACTTACCTCGTAAATGGACGATTACGAGCCTGACGAACAGCAATCACCAACAGCGATCGAGGGGGGATCTCTAATATCAAATCCGAAAACGTCGGGACTAAACGAGCCCGAAAAAAATTAACGCCTGACCAGTTTTATCCTCCGAAGAGCGTCGTTCAACCACCAAAACCAGAACACACAAATACGACAACCAATCAAGACGAGAGATTCACCACAAGTGAAACAAAATGCCGGCCGCGCGTATCCGCTTGCAGCGAGAACCCAGAATACAAACCCACTAGATGCTACACGTGCGATCATGGCTTCACCGTAGCCCACAAAATAGTCGTAAAATAAAGAAAATCACGCAACAAGAGAAAAACAACGTAACAAAGGTGCACAACCGTGTAAAAAAATCCCGCCTACTTTAATTATAAATTTAATATAAATGATCGCGTGGTACAATGTCATTTTGACGTCTGACTTATTAAAAAAAAATGAATTTTGTCAAAAGCGAAACTTCACACTTTTCTCTATTAAGATGGTAGACGGAAAATTATTATTATTCATCTGTTTTTTTTTTATTATTTGTCAACTTAATTTTTACTATCACATTTATTTGATTGGTCAATTTGACGTTCTAAACATCATAAATTTGTTTCAAACACGCGAATGAATTTCAAATAATAAATACGTTGAGACGGCAGTGAAAATGTCGATCGTTTGACTAATTTTAAATACATGGCTATGCAACCATTTAGTAAAAAAATAATTCAATAAATCTAATAATTCATGTCTTAACAAGTACCCAACAGTCTAAAGGCGCGTTTACATTACATACATGTTTTCAAGACATTGAAAAACAAATCTATACAAAAATGTGGATTTGTCGCATACAAATCACGATGAATGTTTAGCACAAGTTTTCGACAAATACTAGAAAAGGACCTCGTTTACACTCTGTGACTTGTTCGCTACATATTTAGTATTTAATAATAAAAACTTTCACAAAACATCAGCTCGCTTGACAATTGAAAACATCTGACTATTCTGCACATGCGCAAGTACCTTTGTATGGTCTGTGATCGCTCTGTTTTCCATTAATTTGGAATACAAATCCATATTATAAAACATGTCGGAAACATGTCAAATACAAGAAAAGTCTAGCACTTGTATGAGATAAATTTTAGATTTGTTCCAAACTTTTCAACCGACATGTAGGGTACATGTATATTTCAAACATGTATGTAGTGTAACACTTTGAAAAATAATTATTAATGTCAACCGGTTCATTGTTTGCCGGTTTTCCACAGCCACCTTAGACAAGTGTTCGTTTTAAAAGAAATAATTCAAATAAATCTAAAAATCTCAGAAAATATCTCAGATAGGTATAAGACATACTTAACAAAAATGGAGAGTACTTTATTAAACGAAGAATTTAGGATAGAAAAATATAGGGCATGCTATTTAAGAAAATTGAGTTCTGTCATTTTGAAATTTCTGAGATTTCGTTTATTACCATGACCACCCCGTATCGATAGAAGTACATTTAATAATGGCTTATGATAAGCTTATGTATCGACTACATCTGTACCAAAAATCTTTTTCTTAGAGTTAAAAATAAATAAAATATGAATAAATAAAATAGTGGCTGCAAATGCCAGTTTTTAGACAAAATGTTAAATATCTCAAGAATGGTTAGATTTAGGTATAGGCAAAGGTATACAGAAAATGTGTAGAATTTTATGGGAAATTCAAATTTTGTTTCATATATAGGGTATGCCATTTGAAATAAAGAAGTTGCGTCCGCCACCACTATTTTGATTCTGTAGTTATCGAGATATGGCCCGAGAACACACTGTTGGGACACCCTGTATACGTACTAACTTGAAGTCGGCAAGTAATTAATTTCAAAGTCAGTGCTGCCACAACTTGAACGTTTTTAACTAGGGTTGTAAAATGTCCGGACATTTATTTTTTGGACAGGACACGAATTTAAATGTCAGACACTGTCCTGACACTTCCTTTATTGTACTTTTAACTTTTACCAAACAAAATTAAAATTCGAAAAACAAAAACAAAAATAAAATTCTTATAAAAAATGTGGATGCATAACAATATTAATTTTACTTTTTAAATACATAATTTACTAAAACTAAAATCTTTGGAATTGCATATGATGTACTAGGCATATCAAATGTGTCATCATTCGTAGTGTTATCGATGATTTCATTAATTTCTGATTCAGAGGATTCCTTACATTCAAAATCATGTTGGTTGTCGTCAACAATTGCATCACTGGAGCCTTCTTCATCATATACAAATTCTGTGTCTGTTCCTGTATCTGTCTCTACGTCTTCATCTGCTTCATCGTCATTAATTTCAATCTCATCGTTTTTTTCAATGGAGTTCTCGTTCTCATTATTTTCATTGCATTCATTTGTATTGATTTGATTTATCATGTCCTTCAAAGTTTCATTGTCAAATAAGTTTAAGTTATATTTAACAAAAACTTGTTTCTCTGTGCGTTCAATGGATAGCTTATTCCTTGTTTTGGTTTTTATGCTTGCAAAAGCTTTCCAGTTTCTTTCACAACTTCTGGCAGACGCTGGAAATTGCAAAACTCGTGAAGCCACTTTTGTTACCAGCTTATTTGAACAGAACCCGGCCCACCATGAGACTGGATCTGATGTTTCAGCTGCGGTCCACAGTAAATGTCTACTCCAAAGATTTTTTTTAATTTTGAAGTCCATAGTCTCTGTTATTACTTGATCACTGTTAAGATTCATTGATTTAGCAATTTCTGTGATTATTTCAAATGCATCAGCCACTTCTTCATCAGATAACAATTCTCCACGAAATTTAGGGTTCAACAGATAAGCTGCATACATAACTTTATGTATCAAAAAAGTTTTTCTTTCATCAAAGAGTGTTCTGATTTTAATTTGTTCTGAAAGGGGTAAATGTTCTGAATGTTCTTCAAGTGTATTTTCTATTTTTTTTAAGCAAGGAATTACATACGACATGCTTCCAGGCTTATCACCTTCAATCATTGTTATAGCATCAGAAATTGGTTTTAATAGTTCATAACATACAAATAAGGTTGCGCAAAATCCATCATCATCTAAAACTATCCTTTTTAAAGATGACTCGAATATGGAATTAATTAATCTATTAACAGCTGCTATTTGTAGGATTTCTTTGTTTTTTATAATGCTTTCGAAACAAGATGTTACAGATCCCCATCGTGTATCCACGAGTATTTGCAGGGCAATCTCTTTGCCACAATTATCGAGTTGAATTTGCTTTAACACTTGTCTCGGTATGTGTTTATTTCTAAAAAAATTGCACAATTTTTTTGCAGTGTCCTATTGTCTTGGAAATTGAGTTTATATTGGCAATATCTTTTGCTAACAGATTGCAACTATGTGCGGTACATCCATATACCAGCAACTGGGGATGTTTTTCTTTCAAGCGATCCAAGGCTTGTTTCATGTTTCTCGCATTATCCGTGCAAATTGCATTAATTTTTATTTCCCCATAAATCTGGATGACTTCTTCAAATATGTTGACAATATAATCGGACGTACATCTCTTAGTCTTTGAATCTATTGATTTCATAAAAACAGGTTTCGGTGTTGTAAGAATGATATTATGTAGTGAGATGCCATGATGTCAGTCCAACCATCACATAGCAATGTTACGGTATCAGCTGCCTGAATTAAATTATTAACACCAATCTTAATCATTTCATATTCGGTATTTAATAACGTGTTTGCAATTTGAAACCGACTAGGCATTTTATATGAAGGTCTTATTGTCTCAAAAAATTGTGTAAAATATTTATCTTCCACTAAGCGAAATGCAAGGCTGTTGAAATATATGGCTCTTGCTAAAGCTCTGTCAATTTTGATTTTGTCACTATTGGTCATTGCATCAATGAAATGAGATAACTCTTTGTCTTTTGTAAATGAAAAACTACTTGAAGTCTAAAAAAAAAGAATGAAAAGTAACGGATGGTAATTGTTGTTCAGTAAAAGCTATACAAATTTGCTTACCGATAAAGATGTAGTAGACTCTGATTTTTCAGATTTATCATTCAGTGATCGTAGAACTTGAATTTTTATTTTTGCAGGGCAGCAAGCACATTGTTTAAGCAAATGTTTCGTCATTCTTGTCGCGTGTCCGAGGAATTCCGTTCGACAAAACTTGCAGCGTGCGTGTACTTTACCATTTTTTTTTAATGTTCGTATAATATTTCAACACAAATGAGTAGGGCTTGCCCATTTTGTTACTTGTTAATGATGTTATTGCACACAGATTGTAACTATTTTCTTTATACCATCTGCCGGCACACTTGCCACATTTGACGGTTGTTACAGAATTGGCGGGAAAAGGTAGATAAATGCGCGGCATTTTTAAAATTTTTGCGGATTTACAGACATTTATTTTATTTGTCATATCACGAAAAGTGTCAATGACACGTTGATGACAAGTATTTGTCCTGTCCGGACAATTGTCATTTTTGACATTTGTCCGAAGGACATTTATACTCACTCCCAACCCTATTTTTAACGTTTTTTTGTTTTAATGAAAAAAAAATACGTGGGCCATAAAAACAAGTGAAATAATTACGTCATACTTGATAATTGAAACGTCGCACAGTGGTCATTTTACTCATTTTACTCTAGGAAATAATAATACCAAAAATCTACAATCACCAATATCATTATTTTTCATATTTCTTAAAAGAGAAATAGTTAAATAATACCTGCAAAAAAAGAAAAAAGAAAATCGTAAAGATTTCGTTTAGTAATTACGTAATCAACACTTGACAAATTAAGATTCACTTGTATATTTATTTCAGTCAAGATTTATGCGTCCTACAATTAACGGTTAATAGAAGCGTTTGAAACATATTTTCTTCACTGAGAAAACAAGATGTGTTAATCCAACCAAAAAACTGTTAATCCAACAAAACATTTCGTTTCAATACGTTCAAACAATTTTTTTTTATAATTTAACATTTACATAAATGTCATTAATTTTATTTTGTATTAATCAGATTACTATGTCAAAACAAGTAAATCAAATAGCTTACTGTTATATTACACAAATACTTTGTTTACAATAAACCAAATATTTAGTTGTACATTTCTGTAATAATAAATTTTATTTAAAGTAACCACACAAAATTAAAATGATATTTTTGTTGCAGTAACATGTGTATATATACCTATTTAACAAAAATTTTAGTGTAATCAACATTTTCATTCACAACAAAAAGAAAACTGTTATATCAATGCATTTTGTTCTCTCAGTGTTGGTTTCTCCTGTTACCTATTTATTTTGAAGGTTTGTACTTTAATTGTAAATAATTGCTAGTTTTATTTTCTAACAAGATTTAAAGAAAAACGCTATTGAATATCATAATTCCTATTGAGTTATTTTCTTTGTTTTAATACAAACTAATTGGACTTGCAATACTTATACAGTGTTTCCCGAAAGTAACGGATAAATTCTATAAAATGGTTGAGAAAAATGTTTCAAAAAAATGCTCGGACAGGTCGATTTTTATTTTTAACCTATTATTGAAAGATGTAATTTTCAACCCCTCACCCTTTAACCCTTAAGCGCCAGTAACCCCAACTTTAAAAATTCAAATAGCATAGTACTCCTTGTGATACCTCATTTAATAGCATTTTTTATGCTGAATACAATAAAAAAAAGTTTTTCAAAATCGGTTGATAAATAACTGAAATGTATTGAAATGAAAGTGCCGATATTCGAGCAGGCGTTGATACGGCTCTAGCAATAAGTGCTAAAAACAGTTGCAATTTCTTTGTAGTTAAATGTCAAATAAAATTTATTGACATTACGTAGTGTGTTTAACGATTATATAGCAAAAATGAAACTTACTGAAACCGAAAGAATCGAAATTTTAATTATGATTGGGTTTGGAGATAGAATTCGGACGCATGAAGAAGTTCGTATTTTGTTCAATGAAACTCACCCAAACCGTCCTCCAATATCGCAATCAACTATAAGTCGAATTGAAAAAAAATTTCGCGATCTTGGACATGTACGAGATAAACCTAAAGCCGGACGTCCAAAAGCTTTAGATGAAGACAGATAATTGGATGCCATGTTAATGGTGCAGGAAAATCCACATTCAACCCTCGTGGGAATCGCATCATATTTTAATATATCAAAAAATGCAGTTTACAGACTTCTTCATAAGGAAAAATTTCATCCCTACAAAGTGCACTTGGTACAAGAGCTATCCGATGATGATTTTGATCGACGAGGAGACAATGATGGAACTCTCTAACGCAAATCCTACATTCATTAGAAATATTCTTTTCTCTGATGAGGCAACATTTTGCTTAAACGGTACCGTCAATAAGCAAAATTGCCGTTATTGGGCGGTTGAAAATTAACATTGGATGATGGAGGCAAATACACAATATCCCCAGAAGGTGTGTGGGCTGAACGTTGGCTGGTGAACAGTATCTGAACTTTCTCCAATTTGAATTAATTCAATTAATTAATGCAGAAGATCCTGATTTTTCCGATCCCCGAATTTGGTTACAGCAAGATGGTGCACCTCCTCATTATGCACGTCCAATACGGGAATATCTCGACCAAATTATGGATTGGTAGACGGGGACCTATTGAATGGCCAGCAAGATCTCCGGATTTAACCCCTTTAGACTATTTCCTCTGGGGTTATTTAAAATCTAAAATTTATTTGAATAGGCCTCCAAATATTGAGGAGTTAAAGCAGAAAATTTGACAGGAAATTCGCTCAGTCACTCCTGAAGTGGTAAACAATATTCAAGAAGCGTTTGTCTCTAGATTAGGACATTGCCTCGCCATTAATGGACAGCAATTTGAACAATTAATTTAATTTTAATATTGTTTTATTTTTCAATTTTTTTTAAGTTTTATGTTTTGTTTCGTTTGAATACATTTTTGTTGAATATATCAGTTATTTATCAACCGATTTTAAAGAGCTTTTTTTGTTGATTCAGCATAAAAAATGCTATTACATGAGGTATCACAAGGAGTACTTTGCTATTTGAATTTTTAATGTTGGGGTTGCTAGCGCTTAGGGGTTGAAGGGTGGAGGGTTGAAAATTACATCTAACACATTACGAAATGTCAATAAATTCTATTTGACATTTAACTACAAAGAAATTGCAATTATTTTTACCACTTATTGCTAGAGCCGTATCAACGCCTGTTCGAATATTAGCACTTTCAATTCAATACATGTTTGTTGAATATATCAGTTATTTATCAACCGATTTTAAAAAAACTATTTTTTATTGTATTCAGCATAAAAAATGCTATTACATGAGGTATCACAAGGAGTACTATGCTATTTGATTTTTTAAAGTTGGGGTTGCTGGCGCTTAGGGGTTGAAGGGTGGGGGGTTGAAAATTACATCGTTCAATAATGATTTAAAAATAAAAATCGACCTGTTCGAACATTTTTCTGGAACATTTTGCTTAACCATTTTATAGAATTTATCCGTTACTTTTGGGAAACACTGTATATATCCGTGTTTGTTCGTAGTGATATATGGTTTTCTAATTAGGTATTTTCCTTAGCTTTAAGGTAAGGTTAAAATTAGCTGCCAAGAAGTGCCAAGGACTGAGCTATTTCATTTGTTTAGGAAGAATGTCGGTATATGGAAAACTATTTTATTATTTATTTCTCAGAAAAATTTATTGTTTATGAAAGCTCCTGCATCTTCCCAAACTCAAAATGCACACACCAAAATCTGAATACCTCTTATAATATACCGAGGAGATCAAAATATTAGAAATCGACATAAGAGCAAAGTACCTTTATTTTTTAAAATACGCGAAAATATTATCTGGAAAAATTATTTAGAATTGTTCTGAGATCCCAAATATGAAATCATGGCTGTCTAGGATGAAAAAAAAAAATTTGGACAAAAAACTGAAATTTTAGTTGGTAGTAGCGAAAAACAAATCTCAGACTCACACCTGAAGAAGTGTCCAGCTTTTAATTCACATTAATAATTAATTAATACTAGTTTTTAATGCCCATTAGTTAATTATTAATGTTTATTAAAACATTTAAAAAAAGTAAGAAAAAAAAATTTATTTTGATCTCCCCTAGCTACCCTTTTGGGCTCCTCCATACATTATGAGACACCGTGTAGAACCAATAAGGTCTCTATCTTAAATTAGTTACTAGTTTAACTTGAGAAAAATTAGTTTAAAGTAAAACATTTGACATTGCTATTTATTATTTCCTAGAATAATTAAAATGACCACTGTGCGTCGTCAGGAATAAATCAAAACAATTTAACTGTCAATTGTACATGGTCACTCATTAGTTTCGTTTTAAATTATTCGCCAATTGGCGCATGAAACATTCAATTGCTTCCAAGATGCCAGGGTTGCCACATGCAGAATTTTCAAAATTTAAATAACCATCTCGCAAATGCCAACTTGATTAAATAATTTCATCACCCACTCTAATTCACTTATATCTTTAATATTTTCGTGTCATTTTGAAAAACCCAATTCACTTGTTTTAAAATAATATTTGCCATGACCTCCTTTAAAAAAGTTAAAAAAAAAACTATTAGTAGTACTTTCGAAAAAAAATTATTATTAGTATAGTTTCGAAGTAAAAAAATTAATGAACATTTTAAGTAGCAACATCTTTCGATCGCTTTTTGACCTGACATTGCAGTAGGATTGACAAATTGAAGCCAGTTCGCTACATTGTCATCCCATGCAAGGCGGCCATGCCTGCTGTCAAAGCATATGAGAATTTTTAAAAAAATGTGTGCAAATCGGTTTTGATTAAAAAAATTAAATAATTACGTGATTTTAAAAAAATGAAACATCGTGAGTACATCGAAACAATTTATTCGTCAATTTTGCAGTCATTCATTGTGTTATTATTCGCCAACTTGACAACTGAAATGTCATTTAAGATGTCAAGAATTACGTCATATCTGATAATGAAACATCGAGATTAAATCAGAATAATTTAACTGTCAATTTTACGCGATCGTTCAGTTGTTTTGTTTGAAATTATTCGCTAACTTGATAACTAAAGCGTTATCCAATCGTTTCTAAGATGCCAATGCTACCAACGCAAAACTTTCAAATTAATTTTCTTTAAATAATCAGCTTGCTAACAATTTGATTGAATTTGATTGATCTTCGCATCATTTGCACGAATTTAAAAACCCAATTCACTTAATTTAAAGTAAAGTTTTCTTATTATCAGTGTAAGGAATTGGATATTTCGCGGGAACTATATCAGCAGCGCGCAACTGGGTGAGCAACGGGTGCCGTACATCGATATAGCCAAGAGTCTCGGAGATCGCATAACGCAGTGTTGAATTGATTCATTGATGCAGATACTGAAAGAAGTTCAAAACGACTCGAACATATTCTTGTTATCATTAGGTATTCATGTTCATATATGTATATTCCCATAATTTGTAATATTTCCTCCGTTCACGAACGTCTAAAGCAGTGTGACGTTATTCGTCTTCGCCTCTTTTCGATTTTCAACCAATACACACTCTCGGCTGACCCGCGCCAGCTGCTATAGCGTGACGTTTTGTGTGACGATCTAGCTCCGATTACACATTCCCTAGCGGCATGCGGATCGGGTCGTCGAATCCTATAAAACCGCACGCTACGCTGTAGAAAAACAAGTTGCCGCTTTATAGAATTTTAACCGGATTAAATATCTAATTCCTTACAGTGCTTATTATATTTTTGTGAAGTGAAAACGAACGAATCAATTACGTCATATTTTATTACTGAAACATCACAATTAAATCCAAATAGTTTAAACGGTCATTCGTTTGTTTTGTTTTAAATTATTCGCCAACTTGACAAATTAAAATGTCGACACAATTGTTTCCAAGATGCAATGTTGCCACACGCAAAACTTTGAAACTCATTTTCTTATAACCAGTTGTCAACTTGATTAAACAATTTCTTTGAAATCACACTCAGAGCCTACTGTAATTTAATTTGAATTTCGCATCATTTTCACGAATTTGAAACCTAATTCGCTTATTTCAAAATAAAATGCACCATGACCTACTGTAAAGTTTTTTTTTTTTTTAATTATTATTGGGAGTAGTTTCGATGCGATTTTAAAATTCTTTTCTCGAAAGCCCCTCGTGAAGGGTGTGAGAGCCTGCAGACGCGTTCTCAAGTTAGGGTTTATGTGTGTGTGCCACCTGTTGCCTGGCCCCCCGGCCGTATCAAATTACGAGCTTGCGAGGGAGGTGGGTGCAAATTCGGATTCGTTTTCTGGTGGGAGCGCGGCGTGATCTCGGATAAAATACCTTAGAGATAAAAGGTCTATTTTTGCGACGGTCTTAATCTGCGATCGACAGCAAATTCTCCTTTATCTGTCACGTGATAATTGCAATGTCAATTTCGACGACATCCGGAATAAAAAGAAAGAAAGAGAGAGAGCACGTGGTGTTAATAAAATTAGCAAATAAGTGAATTCGGTTCGCCAAAAATAATACTGTGACGTTTGCGGTTCCAGCCCGTCTGATGCGTCAACAACGACGCGCCTTAGACGAGAAGCTTCGGTATCACGGGGCGATGATCCGAGACTTTCTGTCGAACGAGCGAGAATGTTCGCGAGAAACAACCCCGGCATATAAAAATGCATGAAGCCAATAGGGGAACAGTTCGACATTAATTAAGCAAGTGGACAGTTCGAAATTTAAGTCGCGTTATAAATATTCGCTCGGCTGTTAACATAAATTACTTATTAGTTGATAAATAAATTATTCTTAAGTTAGTGTTAATTAGTGTTACTTTTAAATAAATTAGATTATTAACTATTTCGTGTTTTAATTAAAATAAAAATAATAGAACCTTTAAAATCGTTACATTGGTGTCAGGTGCGAGGTTCGTGGAAATAAATAAACAATTAAAATTAAATTGAATTTAAACAAATTAGTAAACAAAGATCAGTGTCAAAAACAAAAACAATGGCTTCAAGGAAAGTGTTGTTAAAAGAGTTAAAAGTGACCGAATTAAAAGCCGAATTAGAAGAGCGCGAATTGGAAATCTCCGGAAAGAAATCGATTTTGCAAGAGAGACTACACCAAGCGCTACTAGAAGCAGGGGAGGATCCAGAAGCCTTTCTATTTGAAATCTCGAGCGGACCTGCAGATTTAAGTAAAATATTAGACGAGAAATTTCGGGAACAATCTGGAAATTTCAAAGATGAATTGCTGGAGCAATCCAGAAGTTTCAAAGACGAACTGCAAACTAAATTGCTGGAACAATCTGGAAATTTAGACCAGAAGCTTCGAGAACAATCTGGAAATTTCAAAGATGAATTGCTGGAGCAATCCAGAAGTTTCAAAGACGAACTGCAAATTAAATTGCTGGAACAATCTAGAAACTTAGACGAGAAGTTTCGAGAACAATCTGGAAATTTCAAAGATGAACTGCAAACTAAATTGCTGGAACACTCTAGAAATTTAGACGAGAAACTTCGAGAACAGTCTGGAAACTTAAAGGATGAATTTCTAGAGCAATCAAAAGGGCTCGAAGATAAACTAGTGGTGAAAATATCAGAAGAGACAAGGAATCTGCAAGAAAATGTAGAAGAAATACTATTCCAGCAGGATAACAAAATTAAGAATCTCGAGCAAATCATGGCAGGGTTGCGAATGCTCGGGGATCCATCACCAGCAGAAATACCAGAAAATAATGAGACCCAAACTGTGGTAGGACCAGCGGAAATTTCTAAATTGAAAATAAAACCACCGACGTTCGATGGGAAGTCTTCTTGGCCCAACTACTTCAAACAGTTTGAAGCTGCAGCAAAAGCGAATGGATGGACGGCCAGTGAAAAAGCCACTTCGTTAATTGTGGCCTTGAGGGGGGACGCCATCGATGTGCTACAAATGATGCCGCTAGAGGAACAAGAAGACTTCAACAAGCTGGTGAACCGGCTGGAGATGCGTTACGGCCAGGCGCATCTGACCGACGTGTACCATGCGCAGCTGAGAAACCGTTACCAGAAATCCGGAGAGAGTCTTCAGGAATTCGAGGCTGATGTAGCGCGCCTAGCCCGGTTGGCATATCCTGCAGCTCCTGATGATTTCCTGCAATGTTTGACGCTGCAGACCTTCGTGGGTGGAATCCGTGATCCGGACAATCAGCAGGTATTAAGAATGGCCCACCCTAAGACATCCAAGAACGCATTGGCCTACGCCTTGGAATACGAGGCGACGAAGCAAGTTTCAAGAGGACACGTCAAGGTACGAGCTGCCATGGACTCCCAAGAAGAAGAACTCGCCAGCGTCAAGGTGCGATCTGCTGGAGAGGAGCGGCCCAAGGATAATACCACAGAGGAGGATATTCGCCGCATTGTGGAACAAGTCCTGAGGCGGAAGAATCCGCTGGTGTGTTGGAACTGCCAAGAAGAGGGACATGTTCGCAGGCGGTGTCCCAAGGCCAGGCAAGATCCTCCACGAAGGAAGCCACAGGGAAACTAAGCCGGGTCGGTGCAAAGGGGCAAACGTCGACCCGTATTCAAAGGCCCCCAAAGACAAAAGCCACAAAAGTAATAGCCCTGCGGCGATTAACCAGCAGTGTCTTCGTGGATGCCACCATTGATGACATCCCTCACACCATGTTATTGGATACGGGTGCGACGAAGACTATCTTGAGGCCCGACGTTATCAAGTCATCAAGACGCACTGAGCCGACTAAATGGAGACTGAGGACGGCAACGGGAACATCAGCGACTGTCCATGGTGAAGTAGAGGTGACCATTACCATTGGATCGACCCCCATCAAACATCGTGCGCTGGTAGCAGAAATAGAGGACGAAGCGATTCTGGGCATGGACGTCATGTGTGCTCATGGGTTTCAATTGGATCTGAAGCGTGGCGTGATGGCGGTTAACAACGAGCAGTTAGTTCTACATCAACGTGAGGACGTGGCCACTCGAGTTGTTCTCGCAGAAGATGTCGTATTGCCTAGCAGAACCGAAGTTATAGTCGACGCAAACCTGAACGGCGCTTTCCAAGATGGGCAAGTCATTATGGTCGAACCTAACACTGACGATCAGAAGATTGGAAAAGGAGTTCTCGTTGGAAAAATATTGTTGACAGCAAAGAAGGAAATACCAGTTCGCCTAATGAATGTGAACTGTTTCCCTGTCAACATCAAGAAAGGTACGATCTTGGGAAGCTGTGCCATGGTGTCCTCCATCTCCCGTCAAATAGAAGCAAACGTACAACAAGAAACGAAGGTCCCGAAGAAGTTGTTGGAAATGGTCCTGTCGACGGCCCAGGAACTGACTCCAGAACAGACTCCAGATTGAGCCATCAAGCAGTCCATGGGCGTCACCGGTGGTGCTTGTGAAGAAGAAGGATGGATCCACACGGTTCTGCGTAGACTATCGATTGCTCAACAACGTCACCAAAAAGGATAGCTATCCTCTGCCACGGATTGATGACACCCTGGACACCCTGGTCGGTTCAAAGATCTTCTCGACCTTGGATCTAAAGAGTGGTTATTGGCAAGTGGAACTAGCGCCCGAAGATCGAGAAAAAACGGCGTTTTCCCTTGGTATGGGTCTATGGCAATTCACGGTGATGCCGTTCGGGTTATGTAATGCACCAGCGACATTCGAGAGGCTGATGGAGACGGTTCTGAAGGGTCTGTCCTGGACAACGTGCATGGTATATCTGGACGACATAATTGTGGTGGGGAAAACTTTCGACGACCACCTGAAGAACCTGGAAGGAGTGTTCCAGCGGCTTCGCGGAGCTGGACTAAAGCTTAGTCTCAAGAAGTGCCACCTGTTCCAGAAGGAAGTGAATTATCTAGGCCATATTGTTAATGGGAATGGAATCGCCGTGGACCCAGTAAAGATTCAGGTCGTGAAGGACTGGCCAACTCCCAAGAATAAACACCAGATAAGGAGTTTTCTAGGCCTATGCACTTACTATCGGCGCTATGTTCCCGGATTTGCGGACATCGCTAAGCCGTTGACAAAACTCACTGAAGAAGGTCGTCCGTTTGAATGGGACCAACATTGCCAAATTAGCTTCGAACAACTAAAACAGTACTTGATAAGTGCTCCTATTCTAAGTTACCCTCTCCCAGAAGGCAAGTTCATCGTGGACACTGACGCTAGCAATGTTGGTATCGGTGGCGTACTGTCCCAGATCCAAGAAGGGCAAGAGAAGGTGATTGGCTACTTCAGTAAAGTCCTGTCAAAGCCGGAACGAAATTATTGCGTCACTAGAAGGGAATTGCTAGCCGTGGTAAAGTCCATAGAACATTTCTACAAGTACTTATACGGCAGACACTTTCTCCTGAGGACGGACCATGCCGCTTTAAAATGGCTCCTCCGATTCAAGAATCCTGAAGGACAAGTCGCACGATGGATCGAACGACTTCAGGAATACGATTTTGAAATCCAGCATCGGGCCGGAACTAGCCACAGAAATGCCGATGCTTTGTCGAGAAGACCTTGTGCCGAAGACTGTAAGCACTGTAGTCGGCTGGAGGAGAAAGTGGCCACGACTGCGAGGACGGCCATCGTAGACGACAAATGGCAAGGTGAAGAATTGCGACGAGACCAGGAGAACGATCAGGATTTGAAATTGGTGCTGGAATGGAAAAGTAGGGAGGCAAGGCCTACTTGGGAAGAGATAGCACCGTGTGCACCATCCGTGAAATCGTACTGGGCGCAGTGGGACTCCATAGTGTTGGATCATGGTCTTCTGAAACGAATCATCGAGAACCAGGAAGGCACGGAACAGAAGACACAGTTACTGATCCCCAAGAATAGGGTGCCGGAAGTTCTGAGGGAACTTCACGATGGAACTTCGGGAGGGCATCTGGGAATCAAGAAGACTATGGAAAAGGTGCGCGAGCGATTCTATTGGGTGAACTGCAAGGAAGATGTAAAGGACTGGTGTAGGAAGTGCGTAGTCTGCGCAGCTAGTAACGGCCCCCACAGACGAGGTAAGGCTCCTATGAAACAGTATAACGTGGGAAGTCCTTTTGAGAGAGTTGCCATAGATGTAGCCGGACCATTTCCACAAACGAATAGTGGAAATAAGTACATCGTCGTGGTGATGGACTACTTTAGCAAGTGGGTTGAAGCATACGCCCTACCAAACCAAGAGGCGATAACTATTGCTGAAGTCCTTGTCCGAGAATGGATCAGTCGGTATGGCGCGCCCATGGAGCTGCATTCAGATCAAGGGAGGAACTTTGAATCGGCTTTATTCAAGAACGTGTGTACTCTGCTCGGCGTCCGGAAAACTAGAACCACTGCTCTTCACCCGCAGTCGGACGGAATGGTGGAAAGATTCAACAGAACCATCAACCGACATTTGTCCAAGGTAGTCTCCGATCATCAGAGAGACTGGAACACGTACATTCCCCTTTTTCTACTGGCATACCGTTCGTCCGTTCATGAAACAACAGGAGAGACACCAGCAAAAATGGTATTTGGTCGAGAGCCAAGACTGCCCTGCGATCTGAAATTTGGCGTGAGGCCTGGCGAAATCCCTGCCGACGAAGACTACGTGAGCGGTCTACGCAGAAAAATGGACGACATTCACAATCGAGTTCGTCACAACATACAGACATCCAGCGACCGAATGAAGGAGCATTATGACATCAACGCTCAGAATGGGGGATACGAACCTGGAGCGCTGGTCTTGCTTTATAATCCTCAAAGACGTCGAGGTCTATCGCCAAAACTGCAGACATCTTGGGAAGGTCCTTACAAAGTGATGAAACGGATCAACGATGTCATCTACCGCATCAGGAAGATTCCGCATGGCAAACCCAAGGTTATCCACTTCAACCGAATGGCTCCTTACAACGGAGAAGAAAATGAGGGGACAGTACAACGGACGCAAGGTTCCGAAGTAAACTTAGAAACCTTCATGTTTCATCACGCCACAGGAAGTAAGGCGCGATTCGGAGTGACCACAGAGAGACAGCAAGACCTTTTTCAAGTGTCACCAGAGTACAGTCTGGCCCACTGTGTGGCAGAAGACCTAAGGATGTCCAAGGGGATAGCCCAAGTCTTCCGGAAGAAATTTGGTCAGGTCGAGGAACTCCTAAGACAGCACCCCATGGTGGGCAAGAGCCTGCAGATCATCCACACGGAGGCGGAACGAAGACGACACGTGTACTACTTAGTCACCAAGAAGACATCAAGCGGTAAGCCTGACTATCGCAGTATTTGGAGAGCTTTATGGAGCCTGAAGAGACAGTTGGTGGAAGGCAAGGAGACGAAATTAGCCATTCCCAAGATAGGCTGCGGACTAGATGGGCTGGACTGGAGGGTCGTTCGCAGCATGATAGAAGTCATCTTCAACGGAACGGGAATTGAAGTTCTAGTCTGCAGTCACCACCCACAGGCAGCTGTTGGCAGTAGGAAAACCGTAGACTGCTATTTCTTCCAGACCGGATGTTGTAAAGAGGCTATCACAAGGAACGTTCCGAGACGAAACGTTTTTAAGAAGGGGGCAGTGTGACGTTTGCGGTCCCAGCCCGTCTGATGCGTCAACAACGACGCGCCTTAGACGAGAAGCAGAGAAGACGAGAAACAACCCCGGCATATAAAAATGCATGCAGCCAAACGGGGGACAGTTCGACATTAATTAAGCAAGTGGACAGTTCGAAATTTAAGTCGCGTTATAAATATTCGCTCGGCTGTTAACATAAATTACTTATTAGTTGATAAAGAAATTATTCTTAAGTTAGTGTTAATTAGTGTTACTTTTAAATAAATTAGATTATTAACTATTTCGTGTTTTAATTAAAATAAAAATAATAGAACCTTTAAAATCGTTACAATACAATAAATAAATGACATCTTTATATTATGACAGGAAAAGAAGAAGTAGCCTTCCTTTGTTTCGCTTGCGATGTTGCGAAGTTGTCATGCAAATCTCGCCAACTTCATTATACATTACATTATCAGTCTTATCACACGCACACATTTGCACTGAACACTTACAAAAAAAAACAACTCTAAAAGTTATCTAGAAATGCTGCTTCAAACTTCAAAAAAATAAAATAAAAGATGTCTGTCATACAGCTGGATACCCTAAACGAGTGAGATACAAGAATTGGGGGTTATAACAATAACTGTCTCATTGGTTTCTTCAGAGACAAACAAACAAACAAAAGGAATGCAAATGAACTAAAACAAGATATCGATAACTTACGTTTCTCAATTTGTTCAAAAATGAAGCCCACGGAAAGAACGTGTTAAGTCACTGTTTGTTAACTTCAAGGAGAGCATTGCTAAGGTTTAAAGTCTCATGGAAAATCATAGAAAAATCGCAAACAATGCTCTCCTGTAAAATTAACAAACAGTGACTTAATACGTTCTTTCCATGACCTCTTCAAATAAGATCATTGGAAGAACGAACAGGTGTCGCTAAAGTTTACTTCTTTTCTACTTCAAATTTTTCTTCTAAATTTCGAAGCGTTTCCAAAAATTTTCTGGATATCTAAACCAGCAAGAGTAGACAAGAAAGAGATGAAACGAATTGAGAGTATCAACTTGCTTAATGCTACAGAACTAGGTACCTTAAAGAAATGAGACATGTCACGCTAACTACTGTTTTTTCAAACATTTTCTGGAAATACTTGGATATCTTAGACGAGTAAGAGTTCACAAGAATGAGATGAAATCAATTGAGAGTATCACGTGAGATAGAAGAATTAAAAGTCACGCTAATTAATGTCTTTCCAAACTTTTTCTGCAAATACTCGGACATCTTCTCCTAGACGAGTAAGAGTAGACAAGAAAGAGATGAAATCAGTTGAGAGTTTCAACTTGCTTAATGCCAGAAAGCTGGATACCTTAGAAATGAAACAGAAGAATTAACAGTCACGCTAATTACTGTTTTTCCAATCTTTTCTGGAAATACTTGGATATCCTAGGCAAACAAGAGTGCACAAGAAAAAGATGAAATTAATTGAGGGTATCAAGTGAGGTAGAAGAATTAAGAGTCACGCCAATTACTGTCTTTCCCAACTTTTTCTGGAAATACATACTTGGATATCTGACGAATAAGAGAGACAAGAGAGAGAATAAATAAATTGAGAGTATCAACTTTTGCTTAATGCAAAAGAGCTGGATACCTTAAAAACGAGACAGAAGAATTAAGAGTCACGCTAATTACTGTCTTTCCAATCTTTTTCTGGAAATACTTGCAGTTAATTGAGAGTGTCAAGTGAGATAGAGTCATGCTAATAAATGTCTTTTCCAACTTTTTTTGAAAATACTCGGAGATCTGAGACAAGAGAGAGAGATTAAATAAATTGAGAGTATCAATTTTTGCTTAATGCAAGACAGCTGGATACGTTAGAAAACGAGACAGAAGAATCAAGAGTCACGCCAGTTACTGTCTTTCCAAACATTTCGGGAAATACTCGGATATCTTAAACGAATAAGAGAGACAAGAAAAAGATACCTTAAAAAGTGAGGTAGAAGAATTAAGAGACACTAATTAGCGTCTTTCCAATCTTTATGTTGAAAAAATTGGATATCTTAGATGAGCAAGAGTACACAAGAAAGAGATGAAATGAATTGAGAGTATCAAGTGAGATAGAAGAATTAAGAGACACGCTAATTACTGTCTCACTCACGGCTTCCTCGATTAATGAAGCCCAGTGTGCTTCATCCGGCTAGCCGCATTCTTAGTTCAAAGCTTTTTTTCTGTGCATAGAGGGAGCTACAGTACAGTAAAACATCATTTGACATTTCTTATTTGTCAAGTCACGATTTCAAAGTTGATTTTGGATGATGTTGAAGTAAGTCATGATCATAAGTTTATTAGTGCTCTTAAATAAATTGTGTAATGGCAGCAGTATCAACACGATCAGCAATGATCGTTTATTAAGCTTTGGTTTGGCTGGCTTCGGCAATGGTTATTGTGATGGATGTTTGCACAACGATGAAATCTTCAATTCTGACTATGAATTTTGATGTGATTGAAGCATAAATTTTAATGCTAAGTGGAAGACACCTTTAAGCATTGCAAGTTATGTGTATTTTGTACATTTGAAAATAATTTATTATTAGTTTGCAACTTCAGATCTGACACATTGGAACTGTTGCTTCAACTAAATCAATAGGGCCTGTTCAGGTGACCGTAGCAGTTGAGTTGCTGAGTTATTGTATAATATGTTTTCATTCTGAAAATGGAGTGGTTTATTGTCAAGAAATGATTTTGGGCTTATCAATCCGTAGCTGTTATTAACAGGCTAAAATTAGACACGGTAAGTAAAGTTGTAAAGTTTAATTTAATTTTAAAAGTTTTCGTTTTTTTGTGTAAATATTATTACTTTTTTTTCTTATGTTTTGTGTTTGCAGATTACAAAAATTTGTTAACAGTGGAGGTATTAATTTCGATATAATAATGTTACAAATATTGGCGCTGTGCAGTTCACATGAGAACATGGGATTACCACTGAGATATGAGACAATTACTCTTTTTAAAATTATTTCCAGTTCTTGTTTAGGTAAGCTTGGTAATATCTCTAGGATAACTTGTATTACATAATGAATTAAGCCAACAAACTTTTCAGAGGGATGTCATCATCATGCAGAGTAAACAAACATGAATTACATTCCATAGACTCTTCAACTTTCATGATTAAATATCCACATAAAAATGCAATTGCTGCAGATTCAATCGAAAGAGAACCTAAATAACTGCAGCTGTAATTCTTGCCAAATGAAATTGTAATTAAATTGATTTGTTTAATTGGCAGTATTAGAGAAATAGAATATCTTATAAGTCACGTGAATTATTTCAGCCTTCTTGGGCTTCATCAGAGATATGTACTAAAAAATTACTTTTTGAAAGGATAATAATTAAATTATACACTTACATATTTTTGAAATTTCCAATAACCCAAAAACAAACCCAGTAAAGAAAACTTTTTGAAAAAATTGTCTAATACTTCGCAAAATTGAAAGGAAACAGTTATGTTTTCATCTTTCAAAATGCAAAATGTGACACTAAAATAAATAACGTAAGTAACTATGGAAACATTGAGTGAAATTAATGACAGCTGTAATTCTTGCCAAATGAAATTGTAATTAAATTGATTTTTTTAATTGGCAGTATTAGAGAAATAAAATATCTTATAAGTCACGTGAATTATTTCAGCCTTCTTGGGCTTCATCAGAGATATGTACTAAAAAATTACTTTTTGAAAGGATAATAATTAAATTATACACTTACATATTTTTGAAATTTCCAATAACCCAAAAACAAACCCAGTAAAGAAAACTTTTTGAAAAAATTGTCTAATACTTCGCAAAATTGAAAGGAAACAGTTATGTTTTCATCTTTCAAAATGCAAAATGTGACACTAAAATAAATAACGTAAGTAACTATGGAAACATTGAGTGAAATTAATGACAGCTGTAATTCTTGCCAAATGAAATTGTAATTAAATTGATTTGTTTAATTGGCAGTATTAGAGAAATAGAATATCTTATAAGTCACGTGAATTATTTCAGCCTTCTTGGGCTTCATCAGAGATATGTACTAAAAAAATTACTTTTTGAAAGGATAATAATTAAATTATACACTTACATATTTTTGAAATTTCCAATAACCCAAAAACAAACCCAGTAAAGAAAACTTTTTGAAAAAATTGTCTAATACTTCGCAAAATTGAAAGGAAACAGTTATGTTTTCATCTTTCAAAATGCAAAATGTGACACTAAAATAAATAACGTAAGTAACTATGGAAACATTGAGTGAAATTAATGACAGCTGTAATTCTTGCCAAATGAAATTGTAATTAAATTGATTTGTTTAATTGGCAGTATTAGAGAAATAGAATATCTTATAAGTCACGTAAATTATTTCAGCCTTCTTGGGCTTCATCAGAGATATGTACTAAAAAATTACTTTTTGAAAGGATAATAATTAAATTATACACTTACATATTTTTGAAATTTCCAATAACCCAAAAACAAACCCAGTAAAGAAAACTTTTTGAAAAAATTGTCTAATACTTCGCAAAATTGAAAGGAAACAGTTATGTTTTCATCTTTCAAAATGCAAAATGTGACACTAAAATAAATAACGTAAGTAACTATGGAAACATTGAGTGAAATTAATGACAGCTGTAATTCTTGCCAAATGAAATTGTAATTAAATTGATTTGTTTAATTGGCAGTATTAGAGAAATAGAATATCTTATAAGTCACGTAAATTATTTCAGCCTTCTTGGGCTTCATCAGAGATATGTACTAAAAAATTACTTTTTGAAAGGATAATAATTAAATTATACACTTACATATTTTTGAAATTTCCAATAACCCAAAAACAAACCCAGTAAAGAAAACTTTTTGAAAAAATTGTCTAATACTTCGCAAAATTGAAAGGAAACAGTTATGTTTTCATCTTTCAAAATGCAAAATGTGACACTAAAATAAATAACGTAAGTAACTATGGAAACATTGAGTGAAATTAATGACAGCTGTAATTCTTGCCAAATGAAATTGTAATTAAATTGATTTGTTTAATTGGCAGTATTAGAGAAATAGAATATCTTATAAGTCACGTGAATTATTTCAGCCTTCTTGGGCTTCATTTTAGTGTCACATTTTGCATTTTGAAAGATGAAAACATAACTGTTTCCTTTCAATTTTGCGAAGTATTAGACAATTTTTTCAAAAAGTTTTCTTTACTGGGTTTGTTTTTGGGTTATTGGAAATTTCAAAAATATGTAAGTGTATAATTTAATTATTATCCTTTCAAAAAGTAATTTTTTAGTACATATCTCTGATGAAGCCCAAGAAGGCTGAAATAATTCACGTGACTTATAAGATATTCTATTTCTCTAATACTGCCAATTAAACAAATCAATTTAATTACTAAATAACTGCCTTCAAACTCCCTCATCATCTCCAATTTCTTAATTGTTATCTCGCTTAAGGTAATGCTAATTTCATTATCTTCTAAATTTTCCTGAATATTTCCAAGTTTTGCAGTGCTGGTAATGAACTTTACTCATCGTGTTACTGGTGTTTACATTTTCAATCAAACCACTTTTTAAAATTTGCCGGAGTGCATATTCAGCTGCTCTACAATCAGTCAAGTCATTTGAACCACCACGAAGTCGAATATTTGCAAAAATGGATTCGAACTAAAACACCTGGTTAACACATAATGAAAATTTAAATCACGAATCAAATATGGGATGCAGAGAGATGTGCTTTCTGGCTGTGAAAACTAAGCTTCTGCTGTTTCGTTATTTAAATCCAGCCATACCTGCTTCTCTTGATGTAAACTGTATGTCAGCAATAAAATAGATAAATTCATTAAGCAGCCATGAAAGACGTGCGTCTTGAATATCTGTGTATGGAGCAGTGTTAGGTTCTCTTTGATGGATGTATTGAGTTTTATTGCTGACATCGTGAATTTGAAAGTATTTGTACATGTTTTCCATATATTTTACTGTTGCAATGCAGTCTTTGAAGTGAGAATATTCTGCACCACCATGATGAATAAGATAGTTCAAAAGCTGCTGTTACTTGAGGAGAAAACAGATTAACAGCCAAATTAACTTTCATTTTCTCTAAATTAGAAGGGTAAAGATGTTTCTTTATTAAGTATCTAACTGGTTTAATCACAAGGTGTTCTTGAATTTCAGCCAAATCAAAGAGGTATTTAGCTGAAATTATACCATCGGATGATGTCATGTCATGAGCCAGCATTAAATTTCTCGCATTTTTTATTGCATGACAATGGTCAAAACTGAAGAATAGCTCAAGTCCTGGATTGTAAGGATGCGAAACAACATTTTTAAGCATTCCATTGCCGAAATGCTTGAAAAGAGCTACATGGAATCTGTGGTTATCAGCTACCATTGTTATCACGATAAAACCACAGTCGGACAGTAATTTTAAAACGTCTAATGTTAATTTGTATAAATCTTTGCTGTTTAAATGTCTATGAAAATGGTAACTTGCTGGTATTATATATTTTGTTGACATTCCCTGAATTACGTAGCAAAGCAGTTGATTAGCAATAACAGGTTTATTTCCTATTTCATCATGAGATTGAGAAATAGTCTCTAAGCCAAATATACGATCTTCTGTTTTGGAATAAAACACTGCTTCACGTACTGCCATGTCGTCAAGATTAGTGAACATACTCTCTCTGAGGCACGTAATGTTTTAATTTCTGATGTTAAGCGATCCTTGATTAAATTTTTGTTGTCAGTTCCCATATATTTCTTTAGAGTGGTATGACTTGGTAACTTAAGAATTAAATTACTTGGAAATTTATATCCTTTTGGTGAACAAAATCTATAAGCAATACAATGTCGAATTGTAATCTCAGACCATCTGGGAAGCTTTTTTTTATAATTTCGAATTTGATCTAATATGAATGTTGCACGAGCATTCATTTGATTGGCATCTTCTGTAATTTGTTCTAAATGTTTCCAATATACATTTTGTGTTTCCTGCTTTTGTGTTTGTAATTCTTCTTTCATTTTATTATACTGTATTTGTAAACGTCTTAATTTTTGTGTGACACATTTATTAGTATATATTAGATCTTTTATTTCAATGGTTGGTGCTGATGTTTGAGTTGCACCAGATATTTTATATGGTACTTCAGGCGTTAAATTTTCCAAACAAGTTAGATTTTCATCGATATGTATGTGTATATTTTAATAAATAAACCTCAAGTATAGAAGGCACAGCTTCTGCAGTTAATAATTTACGTTTCTGCGTAACTAAAAAACTGTCGTGGGAGAAATGTTTACTGCAAACTGCCGCATACTCCATAAAGGTGCAAAATCTAAAGAAACGTAACGACTTTTAACATAAAGTAATTTTACTTTTTTTTTTTATAACGAAATCAAATTTAAAATGAATTATTTGAATTATCCGTCAAATCGTACAAATATTTCAAATTGACGTGTACACATAGTTACTTGAAAATTGTCCAGAGGGCCATACAGTACAGTGCGTCAAGGTCATTTTTCCAGGAACAACTTTTTTTGAAATGCGGCTAGCCGGGTAAAGCACACTGAGCTTTACTAATCTAGGATGCCGTGGTCTCACTTTTATAAGTTCAAAAATCAGGTCATAGGTGTCGCTAAAGTCTTGATTCTCTACTTCTGTTTTTTTTAATTTCAAAATTTCTTCAAAAAAGCTGTCGAAAATCTTAGCAGTCTAATTTCCGTTGCTATGGCAACGCGTCTGTCAAATTTGTTTATAGAAAAAATAACAGAACCGTGTTTTTGCTAATTCACGAATTTAGTAGACATTTGAAAAAGTAAAAGATGTCGCTGGTATTATGGACGTTATGATGTCCTTGAACCATTTTTAATAATGGCAGGTTAATGTCACGTCAAATATCAAGTTCACGTGGCCATGGCAACGAATCAAGCGCAAAAGAATAATTCTGTCATTCTTCATCGAGCGAGATAACTTAAGCAAGTGCAATAGCGTTCTACTTTCCGTTGTCATGGTAACGCGTCTGTCAAATTTGTTTAGAGGAAAAATGGCAGAATTATACTTTGTATAATTATATTATATTATATTATATTATTTGATTTGTCAAAGTTACTGTCAGTCGTTAAGAAAATTGAGCTTAAATATCGCATCCCAAACTTTTATCGCATGACATTTAATGATTCCGCCGTTTTCGTAAAAGAAAAATTCAGCACTTCTTAAAATAACATCTTTTTGATTGGTAAATAACTTAACTAGACATAACCTAATACACTTTTAAATTGAAACCAGTGACATGGCGGTAAACAGAATTCCCTAAAACTATTGTCTTCCTTATTGCACTTGCGACAATGCAGTTAATGTAACGTCAAATGTCAAGTTTACGTTGGCCATGGCAACCAATCAAGTACAGTCGACGAGCAACAGAACAAAGCTACAGTTTCTTCTCTTTCTTTCATCTCATTTCAATTATGTATCTCTATAGTTCATTACTTGTTCAAGGTCAAATGCGACTGAATTATTTTTTATTTATTATTACCAGCGTTGCAAGCCAAACAAATCGAGAGAAAATAGTCTCCTATCTTTTTTCCTGTTCCGCGCTCGTCTATCTCCTTCTAAGTCGCCACAAACAATTTCATCTTTCCAGTAGTGCCAATTACGAACTAAATTTGATCATTCAGAAGTGACAGGTCCGACAGTAAGTAAGAGACTAGTAAGACAATCTTGACAGATGCCAGAGTATGACAGAGTAAAAAAAACTCAGTTTTATTGATTGAAATAAATTTATTTAAGTTGGTAGTTCTGTGAGGATTAACGCGATCTTAACGGATCAAATTTGACGTCAAGACCTGTAAGAATGAAAGTTACTTTGACAGACGTCACTTTTTCTAGACTTTAAATTACAGAAACGCCAACTTAATTAAGGATGAATTTCGATTAACAATTCAGATTATTATTTAAGTTGATAGCCCTGTGAAGGGTCGTCACAATTTTGACAGATCTAGAAAATCAATTTAATGGAGACTCAATTATTATTAATAATTCATTGATTCCTGATAGAAACAACATTCTGGCATTGAATGCAGAGTCAATTTATTTGACAACAAAGATAAAAGCAACTTTGTCAAATATAACATAGCATCGAAACGTCACAATTATAATAATGCAGCTTTAAGTGTCAATTTTTTTGACAATAAATATCTAAGTAAGTTTGTCAAAGGTCGCATAACATCGAAACGTCACAATTATAATAATTCGAAATTTTATGTCAAAAGCCAACTTTTTTACTTTAAATCACAGTAACGCCAACCTAATATTAAATGGTTTCCCTTTAACAATTCAGATTTATTTAAGTTGAGAACCCTATGAAGTTTGACACAATTTTGACAGATGTAGATCGTGCATTTTTTACTTTAAATCACAATAACGCCAACTTAATCTGGAATGATTTGTTTTTAACAATTCAGATTTGCATATTTAAATTTGTAGCACTATGACAGTAAAAGCTATTTGAAAAGCACAGAACATCAACTTTTTTGATTTTAAATTTCAGTAATGTCAACATAATGTGGAATGTTTTCTTTTTAGCAATTCAAATGTATACTGAGAGATTGATTAACGCTGAATTTGACAGGTATTGAACGTCAAATTGTTTTGCCTTTAAATTACAGTAACGCGAACCTAATCGTGAATGAGTTTTTTAATAATGTAGATAAGTTGGTAGTTCTGAAACATTTAACTCGATTATTAGTTCTTTTGGCAAAGAATAAAGCAACTTTGTCAGAAATGTCACATTAACATTAAGACGTCACAACTACAGTAACTCGAAATTTTTAGCCGAACGCTATTCTTTACTTTCTGACACAATAACGCAACAAAATTCCAAATTACTTCCTTTTAACAATTCAGATTTATTTAAATTGGTAGTACTGTCACAGTAAACGGAATTTGACAGGCATAGAACGTCAACTTTTTTCTACTTTAAATTTCAGTAATGTCAACCTAATATGGGGTGAATTTTGATTGACAATTCATTTTTCATTCATTTTCATTTCATTTAATTGGTGTAGCCCTGTGAGGGTTGACACAATTTTGACAGAAGCAGAACAACTTTTTTACTTCAAATCACAATAAAACAAACTTAATCTGGAATGATTTGTTTTTGACAATTCAGGTTGATTTAAATTGGTAGCCCTGTGAAAGTTAACGTACATTTGTGTTCAGAAAGGTGTTGTACAGCTACGTTTTAAATATCCTTGTTTTTGAGCGGCGCGGCAGTTGGTTTTTTATTTTTGTGTTCAATGATATTATTATTGCCAGAAATCGTATATGTAACAAAACAACTTGTACAGCAATTTTTTGACTTCATGAATGCACACTAGTTTACACAGTACAAATTCTGTACGACACTTTTTTGAACACGACTGTACATTTGACTTTTAATTACCAATGTTGCAAACCCAAATATATCGAGAGAGAATTGACCACTAATGTAATAACTTTTTCTGTTTCGCTTAAACTTTCCAGTGGCGCCAACTATGAAATAAGCTTGATGGTTCAGAAATGTTAAGTGAAACGGCTTATGGGTGAATTTTGATTAACAATTCAGATTGGTAGCTCTGAATGATTGTTTTTAACAATCCAGATTTATTTAAATTGGTAGCCCTGCGATGGCCAACTTAAGAGTTTGACAGGCAACTTTTACTTGATTTTAAATTACAGTAACACCAACTTAATTTGAGATGAAATTTGACTAACAACTCAGATTTATTTATGTTGGTAGCCCTGTGGATTGGCACAATTTTGACAGTTCTAGAACGGCAGCATCTTTCAATTTTATACAATGTGTTTCATTTCTCATCTACACACCCCTGTAGTTTTTATATTTATTATCTGATCGATTTCAAATTTTCGCCAGATGAACATCCTCTTAAAATACACATTTTTCAAATTTGAAACCTTTTGTATTGCAAGCCATGACCTACTGCGATTTAATAGAAAGTCGAAAAAATTAAGAAAACATAGTAGGCCTTGTTTGATCAAAAAAAGTTGTTTAGAATTACGAAATAACCCCAATTACCAAATTTGGTTGAAAAATTTAAAATTTTAAATAATTAAAAAAATAGAATTTCAATTTAATCCATCGTTTTACGAAACGCTAAAACTAACTGACTAAAGTTTTACAAAACGCTAAAACTAACTTACTGAAACACACAAAATGAAAAAAAAAAAAACAACTTAATCTAATGTTCTACCAGGCCCCCATCACGCAGTATGCATTTTTCAATACGTTTTCTATTATTATTTTCTATTATTTCTTTACAACTTTGTTTAGTTCCTGGGGTGTTATTTCAAGACACAAGCTTGAGGAATCCTGTTGCGTAGGTCTTCTGCATTATTATTTTGATTTTTGTAGACTTTCTGTTTAAGTATTCCCCATAAATAAAAATCCAGGTGTTAAGTCAGGAGATCTGGGACACCAAAACATGAAAGGACTGTTTCTGCCTATCCATCGTAAAGGAAAATTTTCATTTAACCATTCTCTAACTATTCTTAATGCTAGAATAGTTCGCGAATGGTTAAATGAAAATTTTTAAACAGAAAGAGTACAAAAATCAAAATAATAATGCAGAAGACTTACGCAACAGGGTTCGTGAAGCTTGTCTTGAACATCACAGGAACTAAACAATGTTGTAAAGAATAATAGGAAACGTATCGAAAAATGCATACTGCACGATGGGGGCCTGGTAAAATATTAGATTAAGCTGTTTTTTTCATTCTGTGTGTTTTAGTCGGTTAGTTTTAGCGTCTCGTAAAACTGTAGATTAAATTGAAATTCTATTTTTTTTTTATAATTAAAAATTAAAATTTTTCAACCAAATTTGGTAATTGGGGTTATTTCGTAATTCTAAACAACTTTTTTTACTAACTTTTTTTTGATCAAACAAGGCCTACTATGTTTTCTTAATTTTTTCGACTTTCTATTAAATCGCAGTAGGTCATGGCTTGCAATACAAAAGGTTTCAAATTTGAAAAATGCGTGTTTTAAGAGGATGTTCATCTGGCGAAAATTTAAAATCGATCCATTAATAAATATAAAAACTACAGGGGTGTGTAGATGAGAAATGAAACACATTGTATTACAGTAAGACCAACTTAACTTTGATTAAATAAGATCGTTCAAGTTGATAGTGTCACGAAAAATAATATGAGAATAATGAGTTTTGATTTTAGACAGTTCTGTCTTGACGTAAGGCAACTTCAAACTTTTAATTGCAGTAATACCAACTGAATTCAGAACATGCGGCAGCTAGCTCGAACATGTTTAATATATTATTATCTGTGTACAAAAACGTGTTTTCCGCCTATCTTATCTATACGCGACTCCCAGTTTAATGAACATCGGATCGTTCTGCTTTCAGGAGGTGTCCGCCTAGGCAAAGCGTTTATTTACCCGCGAAATGTTAAACAAACATCGTTCATTCATAAACGCTGAGCATTTTAATTAGGTCAGCGCATTTTACATTATGTACCATCGTGATTATAAAAATCGACTACATGCGAAGTGAAATCGACACCTCCATTTTCAAAAAATTTAGTTGTGTAACATTAGGTTTCACACCATTTGTCATGTATTTGTCAACCTATAAAATCTCATTCATCTCATTCGATTCCAAAGAAATAAATATTCTCTATGATTACTAATAGTTACTAACAGCAAATTCAGTTGCAACTGCTCGAATACTGATTTCGTCTTGCAATCGCGTTTGAATTATTGCCTTCTGAATTGCTTTTAATTGGAGTATTTTTATTTGATTTGTTAAAATAATATTAATGTCAAAATGACAGAAGTTTATTTTAAAGCACGCTTCAGTTGACTAAAATTTCGAGTGTAGTCGGTTTTTCTGATTACGATGGTATATGCGCTGAGACAGCGTTGAACGCAACGCAAAAAACCAAAACACCTGCTAATAGCTGTATTCTTTCGAACTGATTTAAGTGAACGAACTGAATGCAATGAACCTTATGCACAGAAGAAATAAAGTTCATTGCATTCAGTTCGTTCACTTAAATCGGTTCGAAAGAATACAGCTAATGTCACCCTCGCACGCAAATTTCGGCGACTTAAAGGTTAGAAACAAGTTCATGCGAGGATCCCCAAACTCACCTTGATCCGGCCGGGGAAAAATTGGGTCATAAGGTTGGCACAGGCTCGGAAAAGCGGTTGTTTTCACTTGGGCAAGACAACACGAAAAACTCAGCGAAGAAACCGCAAACACGCGCACAACACAACCGTGAACTCTAAACTGTACTCCAGTAAAGCGAGATAGCAGATGATGCTTAGAAGATAAACAACATGAATGAACCGCTTGGAAGGGATTTATGTGATGTGATTAGTGCGTTTACTTGTATTATTTTAAGAACCGAGATCAGTAGCAACATCACATCACGGCATTCCTCTTTCATTTAGAGACGATTATCTCGGAGTTAATCATTTCAGTTTATAGGTACTCTGGCAATGGCACATTTAGTAAAGTGCAGAGCTTATCTTGATATAACGAGTGGGCCGCGTTACGAAGTAAAACAACAATTTTTCTAGTAATTATTATACCACAAACGTCGCCGGGCGGCATTGCCAGTGCAACTCCAACATCGCAAAAATTGGGAATTTCTTAGATGCAAAAATCTACGAATGTATGGTTGTCCTTGAAATTTCTGGCAGTTTATATTCATATCCTTAACATAATCAAGCAGTGTTGCCAATGTGATACAAACTTCCCACTCATTCGGAAATCGCATTTCGTTGTTTTTACATGTCGGAAAGGCCGTAAGAAAAACACAAAAAACGGGGTTCAATCAAACTGTATTGGCACTGTATACATAACGGTTAACAAAGAATAATCAAAAAAATATCGACTGCTCTCCTGCTTCCTTAGCCGAAGACTCCGCACCAGCGGCACCACACAGAACGCGCTGTGTTAGCATTATTTATGTTTAGTCTTTTAAGTGTAAATATCGAAGCTGATATTGCCAGAGATTATTTTCTTACATTCGGCTATCCTGGACTGCAGGATGTCCTCAGCCTGCCGATCTTTCCACACATACCCATTATTATCCTACGAATAATGAACATTTAACTACAAATAATTGACATTCTAGTCACTGTAAACTAATAAACTAGAAACTAAGGGACAAAAAATCATAAGTACTTCCTATCAAAATAACTTTATCAACACTGGACGGTTATTCAACTGAATGGTTCTGTACCTCTGAACACCAGTTCTGTTGAAAACAACAATTTCCAACACTGAAACAGTGTTCTCCTGGACGTATGCTCTGCTAGAAATGTCTGTTCCTAACACTGAGACTACACCCGGCACACTGAACTATTCTGAATAACTCCATGTCCTGTTGATAACAGTTCCATACAGCCTACAACTTGAGGTAGTATCTAGAACTCTATTTTTGAACAATTCCAAAATCAACTTTTCGTTATTTAAAGAAAAATAAAACTTACTTGTTATCAAAACAAACTTAAAACCTACTGGATGATCAACTACACAAGCCTGTATCAATTCATGGCACCCTACTTTAGCTTTCACAAATATCTACTAATAGTGCCAATTACGCCTGTGCTGTCACCCAAGGTTTCATTTTCTCAACTGCCACCACTGTTAAAGACTTACGATGGCCTCCTCGTAAGTCTTCCACCTGGTAGCGATCATTCTGTAAAACCCTCACCACCTTAAATGGCCCCCTGAATTTCGGCAGTAGCTTTTTGCTAGTACCACTATTCGGCACACTAGTAATGAGAATTAAAACTAGATCACCTACCTTGTATTTATTTGCTTCTCGTCTTACCCTGTCATAATAATGTTTCTGCTTAACCTGGTCTTCCGTGATGTGCAGCTGAATCTTCTTCCGAAGATCAGCCAGATCGAGTCGTGAGAAGTCAGTTTGCACCTCAGCAAGCAGGTTGGCCTCTGTTGGTCGTCGAGGTTTGTAGCCAAACAAGGCCTCAGAAGGGGTGGTGTTGATGCCTTTGTTAAATATGGTGTTAAGTGAAGATTGCACTTCCTTGACATAATGGTCCCAGTTCATGCTATCATCGTCCGCACTCCGAGTAGCTAACGCATTCACGATAGTCTTGTTATACCGCTCGCACTGACCGTTTGCTCGCGGAGTGGCCACAGCGTTCAAAACATGCTTAATACCATAAGTTTCACAGAATAATCTGAACGACTGAGAAGTGAAAGCACTCCCTCGATCACTGATTATACGAATCGGAGTCCCGAATAGACACATTATTCCTTGTAGTGTCTTAGTGACGTGTCGGGTCTGCTGAGTCTTTACCGGTTCCACTATAACAAATTTGCTGAAGGCATCTACAACTACCAAAAGGAATTTATTGCCTCGCGCGCTTGTTTCAAATGGTCCCACGTGATCAATATGGATCGTGTGGAACGGAACTGGAACCTTTTCGATCGGATACAATCGTCCCTGCTTCTTACCCGGGCAGTACTTGTAATAGGAGCAGTTCAAACACGCACTAACATATTTAGTCACGAATTTGCGCATACCAGCGAACCAGTAGTTCTCCCGAATACGCTTTAGTGTATTTTCTACGCTATTATGCCCCGCAGTATCGTGGCATAAGCGACAAATTTGCCAACGAACGTCTTTAGGTACCGCCCAAGCTACTTTTCCATCACTCAATTTTCTGAATACTTTGCCATCTCGCAGCAGATATTCATTGAAGTAAGTCTTAGCCTCTCCGGTTTTATCACCGCTCGCTAGAATACTTCTGATGCGTAACAGTTGATCATCTTGTAACTGGGCTGCGATTATCCAGTCTTCCTCAACTAAATCGACTGCATTCACACATGGTTGTCCGAGGTATCTACTTAGGGTGTCTACATGCGGCATCTTTTTGCCTGATCTGTACTTTATTTCAAAAGTATACTCTTGCACCTCCAACCACCATCTAGCAACCCTCGGTATCAAGTCCTTCTTAGTGAAAGCAGTTCTTAATGCGTTACAATCAGTAACTACCACAAACTTAATGCCCAGAAGGTAGACACGGAAATGCTTCAAAGCCAATACCACTGCCAGTGTTTCCAATTCGTAAGAATGGTAATGGCGTTGATCGGTGGTAGTTTGCTTACTAAAATAAGCTACCACTCTCTGCAATCCCGAACTGTCTCTCTGGAGAAGGGTACCACCAAAACCCAGACTACTCGCATCCGTGTGCAGTTCAATGTCATAAGTAGGGTTGAAAATTGCTAGTACAGGCCTAGTCGTTAGAGCATGTTGAATCGTTTCGAATGCTAGCTGTTGCTCGGGACCCCAGTGCCAATGCACCCCCGATCGCAACAAGCGAGTCATCGGTTCTACTTTCCTTGCATAGTTCTTGATGTGCTTCCGGAAATATCCGGACAGCCCAAGGAACTGTCGTACTTGCTTAACAGAATTTGGAGCTCTCATCTCCCGGACTGCCTGCACCTTTTTACTTCCAGGTCGTACTCCTTCGGCAGAAATTTCTCTACCCAAATAGTCTATACTTTTAGTGAAAAACACACATTTATTCAATTTTAGTGTCAATCCATGTTCTTTCAAAACACCTAGTACCGTCCGCAGCCTACTAAAGCCCTCTGAGACACTAGGACATGGTATAATAATATCGTCAATATATGGAAAGGCTATGGTGTTCTTAAGGTTTCCCAAAACACTGTTCATCAACCTTTGGAAGACAGCAGGAGCATTCGCAAGCCCAAAAGGCATGCGCAGGAATTCATAATGGCCTTCAGGGGTCACGAAAGCTGTTTTAGCCACCGAGTTGGCAGCCATCGGCACCTGATAATACCCGGATGCTAAATCCAATCCTATGAAATATCGATGCCCACCTAGTCGGTCGATCTGATCATCGATTAACGGCAAGGGATATTTATCCTTCACCGTGATAGCATTGAGTCGACGAAAGTCAATACACAGTCTATAGTCTCCCGTTTTCTTTTTTACCAGCAAGACCGGACTAGCATAAGGCGATGTTGAATTTTAAATAATTTTATTGGCTAAGAGGTCATCAATCATGTCACGTACTATTTCTTTTTCTTTCGCTGGCATACGGTAAGGTGAGTATACAACAGGCTCATCGTGGACAACCTTTATTGTCATTTCAGTTGCCGTAGTCTTTCCTATGTCAGCCATTGATACTGAAATACACATCTTAAACTCGTTCAGTAAATCCCGACATTTTTGCTTGACTTTATCGGTTACGTCACCAAATTTTACATCGGATGTATTATCAGCTGCTTGGCAAGAAACATCCCGTAGGCGTAGACAATATGGTGTTAATTTAAGATTTCCTAATTGATGTATCATAACAGTATTTCCTACTTTGACGATCAAAACATCTGGTCTTTTTAGGAAATCGCAGCCAACAATGCAATCATGTGTAAGCATGTCATCTTTCATAACTGTTAAATTAATATTTGTTTCGGCTTGACCTAAACGGACTTGTGTCACCACTTGTCCGATACTGGTTACTATTTCGCCGTTAAAATTCCGTAGATGTCCAACATTTGGAATGTAACTTAACCCTATTCGTCCAACGATAGACTCTTTAATAAGGGTTGTTGTGCTCCCCGTGTCAAGAAGGCAGTTTACCTTCGAGCCGTTAACCTTGGCCACGGCTGTAAATAAATCAGGTCTCAGAATTCCCGAACTTATTTGATTTATTGTTTTACTAGTAGTCGTGCCTCTCTCATTCTTATTTCTTTCCCCACGAAATTTATTTTTCGGACATTCACTACGATAATGTCCCATCTCTTGACAAGTGAAACATTTAATTTTGTCCTTGGCTTTGATCACACCTGTCATCGTGCCACCAGATTCCGCCTGAATTCGCTTTCGGGAATTACTTATGTGAGCTTCTTCTTTTAAGTCATCTATTTTATGCTCAGAAAGTCTTTTTATAAATTTGGAAAGGAAGCCTAAAGCACATAAAAATGAATAAAGTTCACTTGTATCATCGCAATGGGCTGTCATAGCTGAACGTCTCACATTTGTATCGGGAATCCCTTCGATTACCGCATCAATTAAATAATTTTCTGGAATCTTAATGTTTAAAGCCTTCAATTTTGTCAATTTGTTAAAACAATATTCTCCAAGATTTTGTCCTGGTATTGCAGAATAATTCGCAGCTTCTTTAAATAGTTTGCCAAAAGGTAATGGCTTTTTAAATTGTTTTATCAAAGACGTTTTAAATTCAGACCACTCGATACGAATAAAACTGTGAGAGTCGTACCATCGTCTTGCCATTCCTTTTAACCTTGCCGCCACGACTCGTACGGTTTCCAATCCTCCCCATTGATACGCACGTGCTATTTCGTCAACACGAGCAACCCACGATTCCACGGAACAAGCATGATCAGCTGGATCAAATATTGGAATCAGCGCCTCATCCGCTGCCACTGTCGAACGTAAATTCGACGCAGTCCTGGATGCTGATACCGTACTTGAAGTTCGTTCTAACATCTGAATTCGGCGTTTTAGGCTACGCATTTCAGAACCTGAGTCTCGAGCACGCTTATTCCGTTTGTGTTTATGTTGCCGGTGCCGGTCGTGGCTACGACGATGCCGCGACAATGCACGTTCTCTTTCTCTCGCAGGGGAAGCCCGTGTCCGCGACCTAGAGTTCCGAGATAATATCGTACGAGCTGGTGAACCACCGTCCAACGAGGTCCCTTCCCGTCGCGAACGGGACCTCGATGCTGACGAATCACTAGACATTGTAGATAACGGAGTGTATATATTAATACATAAGCAACAAGTTCAAATTCGGCGCAAAACAAACGTAATACTGCGAAAAATATAATAGTTAAAAACTTACATTGCCGTCCAATGCTCACAATGGGTTTTGCATTGCACTAAATGAACTGATCGCACTTCTGATTTTGTCGGAAAGGCCGTAAGAAAAACACAAAAAACGGGGTTCAATCAAACTGTATTGGCACTGTACACATAACGGTTAACAAAGAATAATCAAAAAAATATCGACTGCTCTCCTGCTTCCTTAGCCGAAGACTCCGCACCAGCGGCACCACACAGAACGGGCTGTGTTAGCATTATTTATGTTTAGTCTTTTAAGTGTAAATATCGAAGCTGATATTGCCAGAGATTATTTTCTTACATACATTTCCTTTTAATGTAAAAATGAAAAAAATAATTTCATCAACGAAAGATTTCGACAATTTACATCCTTATTATAATCGCGTGCAGTGTTGGCAATGTGTCAAAATTTGCCCACTCATCCGGGAATCGTTTCATGTATTTTTTGGGTGCGTTTCATTTGCGTGCTCACATGCTTTGAGCGCTCATAAGCATTGCTTAAATCGTTCCCTTTGGCTTTGCAAACGCTCACAAAGCGCCGGCTGACGAAATAGTAACGTCATTATGACGTCATAATCTTCGCTCACAATCGCTTATTCCATCGAGGTAGAGCAGCAAAAGCGTAAGCGCTTATGTTCCAAATGGAACGTGTGAGATGCGTATGAGGGGATCAACTAATCATAATCAGGTTATAAACAAACATTACACTTTAGAAATAGCTACAGCAGCTATGATTGAATCAATTTCACTATTGAAGTTATATTTTTGAGGTTATGAATTCGCTGTGCAAACAAAAGTCAAAAGAAACACCTTTGCGTATAACGGCTTAAGCGACTAAACCCCAAAGGAAACAACAGAAAATAGCGCTTGTAAGCGTGAGCGCGCAAACGAAACGCACCCTTTGTTTTACAAAAAAATTTTAGGTAGGTATCCTTGAAATTTGCCTAAAAATAATTTCGTTATCGATGAAAAACAATTCGGGCAACTTATATCCTTAATCCTTAATAATGAGCAGTGTTGCCGATATTACGGAAATTTCCCACTCATTCGAAAATAGCTTTTTATTTGTTTCTACACTTTTTCAACATAGTTTAGATATCTTTGAAATTTATCTAAAATTAATTTCATCATCAACGAAAAATTCGGGCAATCTACATATATTCTTGACGTGAACAAGCAGTGTTGCCGATGTTGCCGATTTTCCACTCAATCAGAGATGTTTCTACACTTTTTAAACGCAAAAATTCAACAGTTTATAGATATTTTTGAAGTTCGTTTAAAATTATTTTCATGAACGTAAAATTCCGGCAACTTTTATCCTTAACCTAACCGAGCAGTGTTGCCAATGTGACAGAAATTTCCCACTCATCCGAGATTGCAATTCGTTGATTCCAAATTCTTTTAAACGCTAGTGTATTTTCAAAATATCATAGAAAACAATGCCTCGAATTTTTTCGTTAACAGATGGAGCCTTTTTCAGATTTAATCCTTAATCTAATCGAGCGGTGTTGCCAATGTGACACAAGCTTCCCACTTATCCGGGTATCGCATTTTTTTATTTCCATATCGTTTTTAACGCTATTTAAAAAAAAACAAATATAACAATTTTTCATTTTTTTTTTTGTTAATAGACGTCAGATATGATGTACAGTCACTAAATAAATACAGTACCGCAAACCATATGCTTAATGTGTAAGATAAAGAAACCACGTTTTTGCACTAAAATGGCCGACTTTCCACTTTCGTCAATTTCAGTGACCACTTTCGTCAACTTTAGTAACCACTTTCGTCAATTTAGTAACTACTTTCGTCAACTTCAGTGACTACTTTCGTCAACTCCAGTGACCAATTTCATCAACTTTAGTGACCATTTTCGTTTACATACAGTATCGCAATCCATATGCTCAATGTGTAAGATAAACAAAACGTTTTTACACTAAAATGACCGTCTTTTCTAATTATTTTCTTTCCGGCAAGCTTAAATGGTCGACATTTCTAGTGATTTTCTTTCCGACAAGTTTAAATTGCCAACTTTGCTAGTGATTTTCTTTCTGGTAAGTTTAATCAAATTTAACGCCTGTCAAATAAAAGTTTTAAATGCCCGAGTGTGTCGTAATTCGGGTTAGATGTTTAAATTTCCCGCCCATATTTTGCACTAAAATGGCGGCTGCTTGCGGTACTGTATTTATTTAGTGACGATAATATGATGCTTAACCTGATCGAATTGTGTTGCCGATGTGACACAAACTTTCCACTCATCCAGGTTCGCATTTCGTCGTTTCCACATTTTTTAAACGTTAATGCAATTTTTTTAAAATCATAGAAAACAATGTTTCGTATTTTTTTCATTAATAGATGGCGCACTTTTCAGATATAATCTCTAATATAATCTGATATAACCGAGTAATGTTTTCTTAAGTATCAAACACAAACTACGTTTCCAAGAAACAATCGAACGTTAATGAAATATAAAAATTAAACAAAAAAAAGAAAATACAGTTAACAGTTGCTCGTATAGATGGTGCCTTATTCTACTATAAATTCAACTTAGATAGGGCCACCTCGATTTCAATTTGCATTTAGTTTAAAATCAAAATGTGAAATAATATGCCTCTATTTGGGTACTTAAACCTGATTTTGAGAAAGTAGGCCTTTCCAGACAGTAATGCGGCGCCATCTAGTACTTTTTATAAGTGTTTGTCCTGTCAATTTTTTTTAAATTTAAATTAAGACGCGTCGACGGATATAGGGACCATGCACATGCGAAGTCAGCGCCACCAATGACCATATTCTGCATTAGTGGTATGAAAATACGAGTTGTTTCAAATTATTAGTGTACATTTGAACTTGAATATTGGAATGTATTTCAATACCAGGAAGCTCAAGTATTATGTATTACAATCGTAAATTGTCATAAGAGTGATATTATTCCCTTGCAATGAGTCTCAAGAAATATTTTCATATCACTAATTTACAAATCACCACGCCAGGCGGCGCTGAATGCAGAGATGTGCATGGCGCCTATAAATAAAGTTAATTAGTTACGAAAATATTTTTCATTTCCATAAATAATTTCTTAAAACCGCTGAACGTCGATGACATATTTACATACATAATTAAAAAAACAAAAACTGCCACTGATTTTCAAATTTTATTAACCAAGATTAAATTTAATTGCTCCAAAAAATCGAAAGTCAAAACGCCAATTATATTAATATCTTTTCAAATTTGAATCCGACAATCATTTGGATTTTTCAAAATTTATTCACAGATTAACAACAGCAGATAGGACAGGACACTTCAACGCGGGAGCCTCCTTGGTGTTGTGAGGTCGTCCTAATGACCTCGAAATTAAATAAATCGCAGACACCGAGTTTGTTTTCCTTCTCCCATCCCTTATTGAAAATTTCAATTATGCTGTGATAGGGAAACCGGCATCAGAGTCCTATCTGTGCGTTTTTTTTATCTGTGCGCTTTAAGAGCCGGAACTCCCTGAGCCAGGGAAGCGATTTCACCCCCACTTCCCCCGGCAGCAATACACTTGGCGCCACTATCGCGTACTTACATTTATTCGTCGAAATTACATCCTGGACAACAACCACTCGCAGCGTAAGGTTTGCGCGCTATAATATGTAGATGGCTTTAAATGCAGTACACTTTTTTATCGTCAGAAATTGAAATCAAATTTAGATATTTCTCTTAAAAAAAGTATTTAAAAAAGCAATTTAGTTGCATTTTCGTTAAATTAGGTGTAGGAACTGTCTCAGAAACTATTTTGTAAATATTTTTCTTCTGTACAAGCTTTTATGAATTCTAAAAAAATATATATTGCTGAAAAGAAAATATATTAGGCGATAGTTGATGTCAAAACAAGATTAGTCTAATTTTTCTTGATAGAAAAAAAAAAAACGGAAAAAAAGACCTGAAATTTGCTAATAATAACTATTGTAAAATATCTATTATTTACAGATTTACATCTCACAATTTTAAATACGCATATAACAGTAACATAAGTTACAATTACCATCTAAAACTTCGCTAGTAAATTGCTTACTTGTGAGACAAGATTATATTAAATAAGTTGATACAATCAAATTTTCAGTATTTCATATTGATACCTACTATTTGCAATAACAGACAGGACAGTCACTTTCGTATATTAATAATATAAAATGGTTTTGAAAAGTAAACTGAAGCAAAAATAAATACGATATGTTGAAAGAAAAATCGTATTTTTTGGTTCAACGATGATATTTAATCTTTCATTTAAATCAAATCACAATAAGACTGTACATACCTGTGTTGAGTACGCGGTTAATATAAATTAATTATATTGTATACATACTTTCAATGAAATTATTACAGAGGTATTCAAATAATTTGAAACGATACAAAATTAATTAACAATATTTTTACAAGTCCTGATTTTTTAAATAATTATTCATTTATTGATATTTTAGAATCAAATATCTCACAAACCGCTCATCCAAGTATCAAAATGTTATATATTTCTGAAATCAGCAAACAATGATATTTCACTACATTGAACAATGTATAGGGTATTCCATTAAAAAAAAACAAAAATTGTAATTTTTTCTCCCCTTTGCGATGCGCTTTTGTTTTTTGTGAGAGCTCTAAAAGATATTACGTACAAAATCCCACAACTATTGTATTTAAAGTTGTTCGTATCTCTTAAAATAATACTTCTAGGTAGGCTGAAAAGTATTTAAAAGTTTTCAATAAATTGACGAATAACACAAAAACTAGTAAACCAAATACACGATATTTATATACAGTGTCTTATGGACAGTGTATGTTTGTTATCAGGGTGACTCAAGGATTAAAAATTTGGAAAAATATACAGGGTGTTCCATTTAAAAAAAATTATATTTTTTCGCTACCGCGAAACTGCTAGTATAGGTGAAATCTACATAAAAATCCATATAAGACCAATTTTTAAATTTTTTGAATCGGTTAATAATTGTGAAATAATTGCGCCGCAGCACAATTATTTTCCGACTTATAATTCGTGTCGTGAAAGCAGATAGCAACAATGCTGCTGCCTCATAAGCTAACACGCAGTCGAAGCGGACAAAACGTGTCAACGCAAACATGTAAATGTTGGCTGCGAGTCGTCAGGATTAAATAAATAATTAATTAATTATTAAAAAATAAACTAAATAAATAAATAAATAAATTAAAAAAATAAACCTTTTGTTTTTGTTACGTGCTACAATTTTGGTCACAAATTAGAAAAAGCAGCCATTTTGATTTTTCTATTTTTTACTAAACCATAACAAGTGTCAAAATTTGCAAAGACGCAAAAATGTTCACTAATGAATGACTCTTTCTAAAAATAAAATATCCATATACAGGATGGAGCATAGGAACCTGACGATTTTCGTAATGAAATAGCACATACAATTTGCTAAATTTTTATTTAGTGTTTGTTTTATAAGAAAGGTAACTTTATGCCATTTTATTTTTTAAAGAGAACATCAGTGAGATGGGCTCCACGAATTCTTACATACTGTTCTAATCTTTCTCGAATGTTTCTTATTACTCGCTCAATTATCTGCGGAGGAATGGCTGTAATTTCGTCTCCAATTGCGTCAATTAGGAATTGATCGTAACACTGTATGATTTCAGCAAGATGGGGCGATATCCCACACGGCAAGGCGAACAATGTCTGTGTTGCGAGAAATGTTCCCTGGACATTTAATTTCACGATTTGGTGATGTTCCTTATCCTGCTCGTTCTCCCGATTTAACCTTTTGTGATTATTGATTGTGGGGTTACCTTAAGAACAAAGTTTACACTCCTCGGCCCGCCACTATTCAAGACTTACAGCAGCGAATAAGAGACGAAATTGCAGCCATTCCTCCGCAGATGATTGAGCGAGTAATAAGAAATCTTCGAGAAAGATTAGAACAGTGTGTAAGAAATCGTGGAGCCCAGATCACCGATGTTCTCTTTAAAAAAAAATGGCATAAAGTTACCTTTCTTATAAAGCAAACACTAAATAAAAATTTTGCAAATTGTGTGTGCTATTTCATTACGAAAATCGTCAGGTTCCTATGCCCCATCCTGTAGAAGGTATTTGTTCTTCGTGTATGGGCTATTTTTTTCAATAAGAGGCGCTGCAACCACTTAGATTTTTCTATTTTGTGACTAAACCGTAAGAAATGGGTATCAAAAATTACAAAGACGCAAAAAAGTTTCCCAATGAACGCTTCTTTCTAAGAACTTTCACACTAGCTGCACAGCTGTCTACTCCAAATTACTAAACCCATCTAAAAATATGAGTTAACTTCCCGTAGATACTCATGCCAAATATCATACAAATTGGTTCAAGCATTCTTTTTTTATAAGAATAATTAACTTTTTTCCAACAACTTTGAAGCAGAATACTGTCTTACTGAAGCAATTTCGGATATAGATAAATTGGGTTAAATCATCTTATTTTTGAGGAGTCTGTGATTAAACCATGTCCACGGAATTTAGCGACACGCTGTATATGAATCACCGATATGAATATATAGAAATGATTCAAAATGTTCGTAGCCGATATTTTCAAAACATCGGTAATATTCGATTACTTTCGGTTCGAAGTCGTCCATTTTTAGGTGCAATATCTTATCCTAGTTACAAACCAGTGATGCAGCGATACGTAAATAGCGGCGGAGAGACGAGACGCATACTTCTCCTTCGAGTGTCCGTGAAAGACTGGCGAACGGGTTGCGGGGTACAGAATACTACGTTTATTCGTGTATATGAAAGCTCTATTTCAATAAATGCCTGTTTATTTATAAAAAATAAAAAATTTAAAAAAAAAGAAAACAACAGTCGTTTAGGTAATTATTAAATGATTATTCTAGTATTTTTTTCAATTTAAAATAATGCATATTTTCGATATTTTTTTCACTAAGAAAAATTAAACTAATCGCTTTTCTAAAACAACAGTCGTTTAATATAACTTCTTTTCTACAACATATATTTTTTTTGACAATTTATAACAACTGGAATAGCAGCAAAGTTATTTCAAAAAATCGTATTTCAGGGAGTTCCGGCTCTTAACTTGCAACATTCAATTTATAGCGATTGTTTTGAAACAAATAATAAAAATTCAATGATTCAGCTCAAACGTTTCACTCGTTAATGTGCGGAATTTAATTTACACAAAAACTAGTAAATTACTTATTATAAAATGTGCCAAGGCCAAGAATAGTTTAATTATTTTCCTTGCGGCAAATGGCGCCGCATTTGTTTTATATTTATTCCTGTCAATTTATAAATCAATATTTTTATGTAATTATCATGGACAACATTGTTTTCCGACACATACATAGATGGCGTCACTTTGTATAGGAAAATTACTGTCACTAAATAATAAGGCACATTTCAGAATTAACCGGTTACTCCACCGGTAAAGTTATAATAAGTTATTGTAGCTATAATAAGTATATAATAATAATATAGCTATAATAAGTTAATAAGTCATTATAGTTAAAATAACTTATTATAGCTTTACAGTGGATTTTAGAATTTTAAAATGTCTACCGGTGGAGTAACCGGTTAATTCTGAAATATGTCCATAGTAACAGCACCGTAATCAGCCGTCATTTTAGTGCAAAATATTGGCGGGAAATTTAAACATCTAACCCTAACAACGACACATTCGGGCATTTTTAACTTTCATTAGACAGGCGTTAAATTTGATTAAATTTACCAGAAAGAAAATCACTAGAAAAGACGGTAATTTTAACTTGCCGAAAAGAAAATAACTAGAAAAGACGGTAATTTTAGTGCAAAAACGTTTTCTTTATCTTACACATTCATATGAACGAAAATAGTCACTAAAGTTGACCAAAGTGGTCACTGAATTGACGAAAGTGGTCACTGAAGTTGACGAAAGTGGAAAGTCGGCCATTTTAGTGCAAAAATGTGGTTTCTTACACATTAAGCATTTGGATTGCGGTACTGTATTTATTTGGTGAGTGTAAAGAAAATAAATTATGAGTTCTTGATGTTCAGTTCGGCCGTATAACTGTTTTGTTTTTAATTACCTTCCAAATAATTTTTAATCACTTGGGAATTTAGAAATTAACAATTGGTTGTGGCGTCAACAGGTGACGCCACAACCAATAAAAAAATAATACTTTATTTTCAGCACCAAATTCAAACGTAAATTGAACGCTGTTCTACATGGTGGGGCAAAAGTAATGTCATAATGTGAACGTGCCATAATTTTTGCAAATGGCGTAAAATGTCATTGTGCTTTGACATAATTATGTTGTAGATAGATAGAGAATTAGTTGACAATAAGCAATGGAGCGATACACACCTGAACAACGTGAAGATTTTGAAACGCCATTTTCCAGGCCGTGTGATCTCCCGTTTTGAACTGGACGGCCAGATCACCAGATCTGACGGCGCGGCGCCCGACTTCTTCCTTTGGGGCTTTTTGAAATCTCGCGTTTACCATAACTGTAACACGCCGATATGCTACTCCTGTTTGTTGCCTTTTACGGACAACTAAATAAGTAATAAATAAATCCAAACAAATAAACAAATTTAATTTATTAGCAAATTAATTGACTGGCAACTGGAGAATTGGCCGTCTGCAAGAATTTAATGCGTATTTACCGTAAGGTTAAAGACTCGGTCAAAATTTCTAAGAAAAAGGTCGGTTTTTTTTTATTGCCCAATCTCCTACGGCTAGACGGCGCTTATCTCTGCAATTCTACGGATGCACTACTGGCCTACAATAACACTACGCCCTGCGGCGACCTTTCTAAGAAATTCCCTGATGTAACCCTTTGTTGATATTTCCAAACAACTTTCAATAATTATTTACTCGTGATCGCTAATTAGTGGCGGACTCTACTTCTGCCTGTGTACCCTGGTTCGAATCCTGGTGAGACGATAATAACTATGAGATAGCGGAAATTGGATACGTATAAATAAAATACGGATTTAAATTTAATTAATTTAATTATTTATTGCAAAACAAGGGAAAACTCCGATTTCTAGCCGCACTGCAGTCTAAAAAATTGAGCGTAATACCTTGTCGTTTAAAACAAATCCAATACAGAAGAACACACAAGAAAAAATTATGATTGGTAAGAAATACAGTAGAATTCGTTTAACGGCTTTCGCGTTCGAATATCGTGACGAACTAACTGTTTTCAATTACACAGCTGGTGGTTTTATGCTTGTCCCAAACAATGGTGATGACCTTGTTATTCAATTTACATCAACAATTAAGTTGTTTTCAAAATTAGATCGGTCTTGGTACTCGTGTTTACCACTTCAATAGTACTCGAACACCCGCTCTGTATATCAACCAACGCACAGTGTGACCGTGTGCCTACAGTGTACTTTCTTAATGAACGTAATTAATTAATTAATCAGATACTCGGGGAAGTATGTGATACAAAATGCCGCCCAGGCGATCAATTTGCGAGAGAATCAATAGTAATCGCTAGTTTTTCACGGAAAGCTCTCCTGAGGAGGCACGGACCCGATTTGTTTCTAACCTAATAACGCGGCGAAGAGGGAGAATTCTCAACCGTTCCTATCGCCAAGAGGTGGAGGTACAGTGACTCTCACTTTATTTGTTAACCTCTGATTGCGTTGTTCTCGACGATTATTTATCCCTATACGCAATGACAATTATTTGACCGTTTTATTTGATGCTCTACTATGGGTAGTTATGATCTTTCGGTCTCACAGCGAATTACTTCTAATTAACCCGCAGATCTCCCGACAAAGACTACACTTTGGTCCACACACAGGGTGTGAGGGAAACTCGGTTAAGAAGATGGCTATGACTATGTGATTCAGAATTGTTTGGCCTCTTAATTTTACTGCACTAGTAACGGCAACTGATTGGCCTTGATTTAGGGAATTAATTTGTGCTGGTCACACTTGGTTTTAGCGGCAGATCTAAACTTGCCTTAGACCAGTGGTACAAACCAGTCGACTTCACTGCGCAAATCGGAAAACACTTTGTTTGAGTGTTTCCAACTTGCCAGAGAATATCGCATAGGGGAATCAACTAATTTTTACAAGAGTACACTGTATATGAGTTGCACTATAGATTGAAGCGTCGATTGACTGCCTCTGGTCGATTTAAATTACAGAAACGCCAAACAAACTAGTTTAATAATTTGTATAACAATGGTCAATCAACTCCACTGATGTGGAGGCAACTTATTTACTTTTAAACTCGGTTGGAAATCAACTGAAAAACACTTCAGTAAAAAATTTCACAAGACAAGCAAGTACTGAAATTTACAGATTATGAATTTTTAATCAGTTAATACCACCAAGTATGTAATGAATAAAATAGAAATTAAATCAGATTACCTAAATCCGCGCCGCGAAATGAGAATCCAATACACGCACTGCACTCAGTTTTGTAAATCCACACGCGATCAATTTACCGCGCGAGCCCGCCTTGATTAATTTGATTTAATTGACTCTCAAACACTGGAATTTTAGACGTAACGATAAATGATTTTAATCTGTTGTGAAAACTAAATCCAAGAAACAAGTAAGTAACCCAAAGCAATTCGCCAAGCCAAATGGATACGACTGATCGTTTCAAAAGCTCGGACCTATCTGTCTGTAATTTTAATTTTCATTTTTCAGCTGAACCAAAATTAATTCCCTTCCCTCCGATCAGAAGACAAATTCAAAACACCTCTTGACCAATAGAACTGCGTTTAACATTCAGAAAAATAAACGCCCCCCGTTTCTTGGAATGTGTTTTCCTAAACTTTCACAACGACCCCCCTGAAGTCCACATGTGCGCCTTCAAAGTCTGTAACTACTAAATTTCAAAAATCTCTTGACATTTTTATGTTCACACTTACTGTGCAAAGTATAGTTTCCAATAGTAGTATCCTCTACCGAACTTATGCGTGTCAAATTGCCCAATTTCTAAAGAACAACAAACGTGCATTAGAAACTCGCGTGACAGATTTATATGACAGTCAACTCAAGAAAAATTGAGAATGGCTCAAGTGCGACGAGAATTTATGACTACCGCCCTTGTTATATGGCCCATCGAATGACCGTAAGGTCTGGCGTTATTGCTTTCAGTTTCAATTCCTCGAAAATGTACATTCATTTGTTATTTATCATTTCAAAACAGCTTCATCACAACTCAAATGACAAGAAACATAATTGCAAATATCCATGTAAAAATTATAGTTACATCAAGAACATGCTTTTTGTTTTATAAGCAAATTTGCGACCGTTTCAACTAATTCAGTTAATCAGAGATATACATTTTCTTTGCGCCGCCTACTCTAATCTGATTTATATTTGCTCACTTTTTAGAAGAAATTAGCAGTTTGAATTTATATTTTATTTCTAGAGACCATGTTCAAAGAACAAGTGAAGAATAAATTGAACAATTGGCTCCTGTTGATAACTTCGAAAAGGATATTTTGTCTATTCTGACAAAGACAGATTTTGTATTTTTTAAACTTGCTTCATAATAGTAGAGTAAAACCACAAAATATTAATCCTATAATAGAAGAAGTATGTTACAATGTTATTAAAAATTTCAGAGTAACAGATTTGTAGCATTTGCTTGTTATCTTTTTATTGCTTTGCTTCAAGCATAAGAAAAAATACAGGATAGTTATGTCTTTATGTAAAGCAACGGTAGTTATGACAGAATCTGTACCTCATTTGATTTCAAATAACAGAGCTTCATTCATATATCTCAAGATTTTTATACTGTTATACAGTACGAGTCTCTAACTTGGAATAAATTCAGTAAAGCAAGGACAGTTTTTTTTTTCGGAAACATGCTCGGACACGTCGATTAGTATTTTAAATTGCGCTCTTTTCATCTAAGAACATTTTATACAGCGTGTCCCAAATTTGAGATATGACGTCATCGACTATTTTTTTAAATGGCAATCCTATTTTTCTATGACTATTCTTAAAGTGTATAATCAAGTTACACATGCGTACCAAATTTCAAATTTTTATTCCTTGTCATTTGAAAGATATTTAACAAACATCAACTAATTTTTTGTCAAACTGGGTTGACGTCTTATCACAATGTTATAAAAACACTTAAGTTATTAAGAACAAGTAAAAAAAGCAGCATCGCATTCGACTCGTATTGAGTGAGGAGATTATTAGTTTGTCGTCTTGTGATAAACACCGTTTGTTGAAAAATCGGCCAAAATGCCTTACTTAACTGAAACTCACAAGATTGAAATTTTAATGATGATTGGCTACGGAGATAAGACAAGAATACAAAATGAAGTTGTTATGTTTTATTCTTGTTAAAACTAATGTTACAAAATGTATTATATCAAAAAACAACTGATATTATCAAACATGTCTCTTATCAACGAAAACAAATTCTAAGCGGTCTGTGATTGTACCGTCCTAGATTATTTTATTAATAGACATATCATTCCTCCTCTCTTAAATGTTCAACTTCCGGGAACATACCGAACTGGTGGACGCCGATAGCGACGTGAACGTCGTATAGTCTGTTCTGATGAGTCTGATGACGAACTAGGAGGTTCAGTTACAACTGTGGGAATGGCTTCAGTGGTTTCTTGTTGTAATACATAACTGCTGCTGTCGGTATCAAATTTCTTCTGTTGTTTAACCACGGTTGCTTCTCGTAGAATGGTAGCAAGATTGTAAGAATCCTCGTCGTTGTTCTCCGAGTTAAGGACAGTACCGTCATTTGTGCCTTTGTGCAACTGATTTTGATGTCGTCGATGTGTTCCGTTTCTGGCGGTGCTGAGGAGGTACATCATCTTACCAATCTTTTGAATGATGCGACCTTTAACCCATGTATGTGAATTGTTTGTATACAGTCTCACATAAATTGGATCATTGATTTTAAATTTTGTGGTCCAAATACCAGGCAAGGGTTTGTAGTCAGGTGGTTCCAGCATAATTGAAAGTTTTGTACGGTAACTACGACCATGCAGAAGCTCTGCAGGTGACTTACCAGTTTGTGGATTTGGTGTCGTGCGGTAAGTATACAGTAGTTTTTCATATGCTGCTTTCTTTGTAGTATTTCCTCCCCACATATTTTTCTTCATTGCCGTTTTAAATGTCCTTACAAAACGTTCAGCTTCGCCGTTTGAAGCAGAGTGAAAAGGTGCAGTTGTGATATGTGTGATGCTACTCGTTTCGCAAAATTTCTTAAATGTTTTCGAAGTAAATTGTGTTCCATTATCCGATACGATTGTTTCAGGTAGCTCCTCTAAGAGAAAAATGTTTCGAGGAGCTTTAATTGTAGTTTGTGTCGTAATATCAGAAACAATTACAATGAATGGAAATTTTGAATAAGCGTCGATTACTATTAAATAGTAGTCACCTTTGAAAGGTCCTGCGTAATCAATATGCAGGCGTTGCCATGGATGTGTAGGAATAGGCCAACTTTCACATGTGCGAGTGGGATTTGTTGCATTATGTTGGCATGAATTACAGTCCTTGATGAGTTTTTCCACATCTTTTTCGATTTTCGGCCACCAACAATGTCGTCGAGCAAGTTGCTTCATTCGAATAATTCCCCAGTGACCATCGTGAAGAAGTTTTAGCACCTTCGGGTGTAATAATTCTGGAATGATGATGCGAGTGGATCTGTGAACCAAACAAGTGCTCCAGCTTTGAGACTAATTGTGTCCCGCCGAAGAAAAAATTGTTTTAAATCGTCATGTTCCGATGGTAGCTTTTCTGGCCAACCATGTTCAACATAGTGTTTTACTGCACTGAGAATCTGATCCTGGTCTGTTGCATTTGCAATGCGCTCTAGATCGATTGGAAAATCAGTTTCTTCCGCAATATTTTCTAAGAACATTTGTTCTTTATCAAATGAAGTGTCTGGACCACATGTTGATCGATAACGTATCGTATACCGATAAGCCATAAGGAAAATAGCCCAGCGAGCAAGACGCTGGAGTGATGTTGCAGGTAATTTCTTGTCTGGGTGAAAAATCGATACCAACGGTTTGTAATCCGTAATAAGCTCAAAATTGCGGCCGTAAAGGTATTCATGAAATTTCTTTATACCAAAAATGATGCCCAGAGCTTCTTTTTCAATTTGACTGTAAGCTAATTCATGCTTGTTCATCGTTTTGGATGCGAATGCGATTGGATGTTCTTGTCCATATTCATCACGATGCGAGAGTACAGCACCAATACCGTATGAAGATGCATCAGTTGCTAGAATGAGCGGCGAGTTTGGCTTGTAGTGTACTAGTGTGGTCGCACCAATAATGTGTTGCTTCAGCTTTTTAAATGCTTTTTCTTGAACAGGTTCCCATGAAAACTTGGTGTTCTTCTTACGAAGTATGTTGAGTGGACCAGCGATTTGAGAAAAGTTTGGGATAAACTTACTGTAGTAATTTACTTTCCCCAGAAATGATTGCAATTCGCTGAGATCCTTTGGTTTAGGAAGATTCTTTATTGCTCTAATTCCAGATTCGGATGGACGAATACCTTATGAACTAATTGTTTCCAAGATACTCAACTTCGGTTTTAAAAAAATCACATTTTGATAAATTACAGCGTAGACCATTTGTTTCCAATCGGGTGAACAGTGTTTCAAAATGTTCAGCTTTGGTTGCACCAGTGACGATAATATCATCAAGGTAGGTTACACAGCCGCGAAGTCCAGTTGTGAGCTGTTCAATGAACCGTTGAAAAATTGCGGGTGCACTCGCAATGCCAAATGGAAGTCTCTCGTACTGGTAGAGTCCATGAGCTGTATTGATCACGGTGAGCTGTTTTGACTGTTCATCAAGTTCAAGCTGTAAATATGCGTCAGCCAAATCAATTTTTGAGAACTGTTGCCCATTTTGAAGTTTGTGGAATAAATCTTCAACACGCGGAATTGGAAATTGTTCAATTTCAAGTTGTGGATTAACTGTTATTTTATAATCTCCACAGATTCGAACCTTTCCATTTGTTTTCGGTACCACAACAATAGGTGCGGCCCATTCACTAAATCGTACAGGTGTAATGATGCCAGCAGCTTCGAGTCGTTGGAGCTCTTCTTTAACTTTATTTTTAAGTGCGAATGGAATTGGTCTCGTCTTGAAGAATTTTGGCACTGCGTTTGATTTTAGACGAAATGAAACTTTGAATGAATTGCATTGGCCCAATTCTTCTTTGAAAAGTTGTGAATGCTGCTTGCAAAGTTCATTGATGACCGTTGCGTTAACTGAAGATTCTGGAGATACTACAGATGCAGATGAATCGTGGTGTACAAGTTCCAGTGCATTAATTAATTCGGGATAATGCGTGTCTTGTTGCGAAATGCTGTAACCAAAAGCTCTGAACCAATCAAGACCAAAAATATTCACTGTATCGTGTAAATCTACTATAAAGATTCGAAGTTTCCGGAGTTTTGACCCAATCTGTGCGTTGCATATAAAATATCCTTTGATTGGAATGTTTGAGTTGCAATAACCTTTAATTTGAGTGCTTGCGAGTTTGAGCGGTGGAGAACCAATTGTTTCAAAGCCAGTAAGTCCAATTATAGATGCAGATGCTCCGGTATCCATTAGAAACTTGAGTTTGACACCATTTGGATGACCATGTTGGATACACGTTGCAAGCTGGTCCCGTATCCTCGATTGACATTCGTTCATTTATCGGCAATTCATGAATATGTTTTACCTGGTGCGATGTTCGAGATGATTTGAAATTCTTGCTTTTATTCTTCAACTCATGTGTTTTTCCGTAGAAATTTTTCGTTTTATTAGAATTAGACATGCACACGGATGCGATGTGTCCACGTTTGTTGCAAGTAGCATTAAGAAATCGACATTCGGAACGCTTGCGTTGGTAATTGCATTGCGGACATGAAGGTAATTTTGAAATATAGGGTTGCTGCGTTCTGGCTCCTTTGTTGTTCGATCGAGATGAGTCTGAGGTGACATTAGGATTTTTACGACTTTTACGACAAGAATATTCGCTTGACATCTAATTTACTTCAACTTGGTTGTTGTCTCCTATAATCGTCTGATTTGCGGCGAGAGTTGCTTCAAAAATTTGTGCGTGACGTAGAACAGTTTCTAATGTAGGAGATTCCGTTTGTAATGCGGCAGTTCGGACTTGAGGATGAGGAGTATGTAAAATAATCATGTCGCGAATTTGTTCGTTAATCAGTTCATTTTGACATTGTGAACAATTAAATTGACATTCACGAGCTAGACCTCGAAATTCGGCGACCCATTTTGCATAGGACTGGTCCTTTGACATTAGCGTCTTGCGAAATTTGACTCGAGCGGTCATTGGATGCGTTTTTTCTTTAAAATATTCGGTTAGAGCTGCAGTAAGTACAGTAAAGGTTTGTTTGCTGATGTCAGATGAGCCAAATAATTTTTGTAAAAGTATAAAAGTTTCGTCGCCGACCCATGATAAAAAATATGCTCGTCTGCTTTCTTCTGATAACACATGATGATCTTCGAAATGCTGCATGAGTCTTGACGTCTTGAGTAATATGTTCGCCAATCTTCTTTAGAATTAAACGTTTGAAAAGTGGGTACATTCAACGACGTTTGTATGAAAGTAGAGTCACCTCTTTCTAAATTGGAGTTTTGCCTTCCTGTGAGCATTTGGATCAATTCACGTTGCTGTTGATCACGTTGTGCCCGTTCTTCTATCATTAATGCGAGTAGTGCTTTTACTAAATCATCCGTAGCCATTCTTATTAAAAATTAGTTTCTAGATCGAAATTCCGTCACATTAACAAGTTATTAATTTTTCTTATCCAGCTTCATTGTGAGTATATTGTTAAGTAACAAATAAATACTGAGTTATTTTGTAAAATCTATTAAATATTTTCAATTAAAAATGACTAAAATTTCCCCAAAAACAGTGTCACAATGAGCTTCATTGTGAAACTGGTTTTTGGTGTCACAATGAATCCATTGTGAACGCAAAGTAGAAAAAATGTATTATATCAAAAAACAACTGATATTATCAAACATGTCTCTTATCAACGAAAACAGATTCTAAGCTGTCTGTGATTGTACCGTCCTAGATTATTTTATTAATAGACATATCAGAAGTTATTCACTTATTCACAGAGAAATATCCTGATTTACCACCCATATCGCAAAGTACCGTAAGCAACAAAACAGTTTCGGGAAAACGGGCATTTAAGAAAAACCAATAATCATCGTCAGTGCGCTCAATGAGGAGGTCAAACTTAATGTACTTCTCTCTGTTCAAGAAAATTGTCATGTCCCCACTAGGCAGATAGCTAGGGAAGTCGAAATTAGCCAGTCGTCAGTGCCAAGAATTTTTAAAGCGCAAAAATTGCATCCTTATAAAATGGCAATCCTCCAGGAACTCACCGAAGATGATCCGGATAGAAGACTGCAGTTTTGCGAACAAATGATGTATCTACTAAATAGAAATTTTCTAAACATAGAAAACGTCCTGTTTTCTGATGAATCAACGTTTATGTTAAATGATCAGGTAAATCGTCAAAATTGTCGTTATTGGGCAGACAACAACTCACACTGGATGAGGGAAGGCCACACTCCACATCTGGTTTCAACAAGACGGTGCCCCTCCTCATTTTGCAAGACCTGTCCGTGAGTATCTGGATGATGTATTTCCAGGCAGATGGATTGGTAGAAGAGGACCCTTTGAATGGCCACCCAGGTCTCCGGATTTAACACCGTTGGACTATTTCTTATGGAGGTACTTGAAAAGCAAAGTTTTTAACACCAAACCAGAAAATATTGAGGTGTTGAAAGAACGAATAAGACAGGAGTGTAGGCTAATTTCTTAGAAATGTTCAAAACGAGTTTAAGTTCCGTTTAAGGTATTGTCAGTTAGTACATGGACAACATTTTGAGCATTTAGTGAAGTGAATTTATGACTATTGAGTTTCAGATTTCTTCATTTTCTGAATTAGTTAATGTTTGTTAAATATCTTTCAAATGACAAGGAATAAAAATTTGAAATTTGGTACGCTTGTGTAACTTGATTATACACTTTAAGAATAGTCATAGAAAAATAGGATTGCCATTTAAAAAAATAGTCGATGACGTCATATCTCAAATTTGGGACACGCTGTATAAAATGTTCTTAGATGAAAAAAAAAACGCAATTTAAAATACTAATCGACGTATCCGAGCATATTTCCGAAAAAAAACCTGTCTTTGCTTTACCGAATTTATTCCAAGTTAGAGACTCGCACTGTATATTCAACGTACATTTAAAATATCATGTTTTGACATGGTAGAATATTAATTAATGTTAAGATAATATGAATGAAATACCGTTACTGAAATGTATCAAAATCTAATGTTGAGTGAAATGTAGATCTATCGAACACATCTCGTTCAATCACAGACTGATTTTCACTGCTGTTACTAAATCTTTGACACAGATGATTCAATTCAGTACGAATGTTATTTTTATTACAAGTAACATTATGTGTATACAGTGCTAGAGCAGATTTGGATTTAGTTTCAGAATTATTTTTGTCAAGGTTGTTCGTAAAATCTTTAGCGATCTCCTCCCACACTGTATTTGAACAGCTTACAACTTTACAATTATTAAACAATTGTTCCTTATATTTTAAAAGCATTGCAGTTAATAAATTAATATCAGTGTCTATTGGTCTACCTTTTTTTTTAAACTAACTTGTTACTGACTTTTCCAACCATAACAAAAATTTCTTCTGAGCAGTAAGTACCGCGTGATTTTTAAAATTTTTTATTAACTCTTGCAACGGAATTTGGACGGCATGTCGTAGCTTTAATCTAAAAAGAGCATAGGGCCGCCGCATATTGAACCCAGCCCAGGCACATCACATGCACAGCCCACGCGTGGGTTATTCTGTATTACATGGTTTAAGACGGAGTGACGCATATTAAACCCATTACAGGGCCAACGTGGTTTCGTGTGGATGGAGTTGTGAGTCAAACACAGTTTCGTGGGTCGTGGGTTTCTTTTATGTTGTATGGAACTGATTTTTTAGAAAATGGAAATGGCAAAACTACATAATTGAAATTGTTAAATACGCTCTCTGGAATTTCACTACATAGGTATTTGAAACTCTCCATGACTCTGTCTTTTTCGTAAATATGCAGTTATGTTACTTTTCTTTCTTTCTCTGTTGATTAAATGCAGTAAAATACCTAAATCTTTCTTCGTTCTCAGATTCAGATTCTTAAATCGAGAAGTTTTTGTTGCTCGCTTGTAGTTATTTTGGAACATGGAACTAGTTTGGGTCTAGGCTGTGTTCAATATACCTTTCAAATATACTTGTGTGAACTTGGCAGCCAACCGTCAGCAGCCGAATGCATAGTAAGACGTGAAAACGCAGGCCGTTTTACACTGTAGAAACTGGCATCGATTTCGGATTTTCACTCGTACTTCATGAAATACACCCTCCCGCAATATAAAATCAACACAAAGACTTAAGACAATCCAATATAATAACACAGCGATCACGAAAACTAAAGAAATATCGAGTTATATGCATCACGGAATTCGCCCTGAACTTATCGGTCGCGCGTCCAATGAAATGTCGTGGGGCGAATTATAAAAAATAGTACTTTCTTAATATGTAACGCAAACTTTTCTAATTGCATGAGCACTTGCATCTGTGCATGTGTATTGATAATCCGGCGTAAAAAAAGTTTATACCCCCTACACATTTAAGTTATATGGCATAATCCAAAACTCCCGTCAGCGCAATGTTCATACAAACGTACATAGCTTTTCCAATAAGCAACGCAGTAATGTGAAAAATCATAAGTGGATAGAGGAAACCTTCCGCTTTCTGAAAATGGTACCAAAAAAGTTTATACCCCTTACACTTCTTAATTATTTCAGAGAACGTGTTATAAACCTGCGTAACTCTTTCAATAAGCGACGTAGAAAATCGAAAATGCAGAGGTGGATAGAGGAAATCTTTAGCATTAGGAAACTGGAATCAAAAAATCTATACCCCCTACAAATTTGAATTACATCACGAAATCTGAAACGATGTAGGGTATTATGCGTAATACCTGTAAGGCGGATTGTCTAAGTAACAATGCAGCATATTTATGAAATTGAATTATTGCACATAATCCGAAAATTTACGTGTTATAAACCTCCATAACTTTTTTCATAACCAACGGAGAAATGCGACATTTCAGAGATGGACAGAGGAAACCTTTAGCTTTAGGAAAATGGAACCAAAAAAGTTTTTACCCCCTACAAATTTGAATTATTACACGAAAACTGAGACGATGCACAACAGTGTCCGTCTTACGTGGGCGTCACTTGTAAGGCGGATTGTCTAACTACCGATGCTCCTGTCACTTACGAATTTAAACTAATTATTTCACAAAAATTGTATTTTTTTTATGTAACGTAAACTTTTCTAATTGCATGAGCACTTACATCTGTGCATGTGTCTTGATAATGTGGCGTAAAAAAAATTTGTCCAAGTTTTGCTATAAAAATTGATAACAATGATTCAAGTTAGTTCCATGAACATGTAGCATAGAAAATAAAAAATAGAATGAAAAATGTAAAATGCTTATATTCAAAACCAAACTGGTCAGTCATAATTTCTTGGTATACTACCAAAAAATATACTTTTGTAATAATTTACCATGTTATAGTAAATTACAATCAATTATGTGTCTAAATTACAATTTTATCGAGCTTATGACACAATTTATTTCTATCAAAACAAAAAATGTTATTCGTAAAACGATTTTTTATTACAAAGACATAGTCGTCAAAATCGTGTCGAAATTTTATAATTGTGGAATATTTTCTAATTTTCTATGTTTCCAAATACATCACAATTGGTACCACCTATGTGACGGAATACAAGAGTTCTTTTTAGAATCTACATTCTTCTCCCAAAGATTTGCATTCGAGACACAAACGCTGAATAATTATTATGCCTATTGCAAGCTGAAAACAATCTCTAGTTTATAAATGACTGTAATCTATTTACTTATATGCGAAGAAACGAAGACAATAAATTGTTATGAGTATAAATGAATATTTCGCGCCAGATACAGATTGCCGCGGTTTCTTTCGTTCGTCAAAGTTTATGTTTATAAATTTCGATTAGTAACAATTGAAATTTGTAGTGGGTATAAAATACAAATTTTTTTTACGCCACATTATCAAGACACATGCACAGATGTAAGTGCTCATGCAATTAGAAAAGTTTACGTTACATAAAAAAAATACAATTTTTGTGAAATAATTAGTTTAAATTCGTAAGTGACAGGAGCATCGGTAGTTAGACAATCCGCCTTACAAGTGACGCCCACGTAAGACGGACACTGTTGTGCATCGTCTCAGTTTTCGTGTAATAATTCAAAAATGTAGGGGATAACAACTTCTTTGGTTCTATTTTCCTAAAGCTAAAGGTTTCCTCTGTCCACCTCTGAAATGTCGCATTTCGCCGTTGCTTATGAAAAAAGTTATGGAGGTTTATAACACGTAAATTTTCGGATTATGTGCAATAATTCAATTTCGTAAATATGCTGCATTGTTACTTAGACAATCCGCCTTACAGGTATTACGCATAATGCCCTACATCGTTTCAGATTTCGTGATGTAATTCAAATTTGTAGGGGGTATAGATTTTTTGATTCCAGTTTCCTAATGCTAAAGATTTCCTCTATCCACTTCTGCATTTTCGATTTTCTACGTCGCTTATTGAAAGAGTTACGCAGGTTTATAACACGTTCTCTGAAATAATTAAGATGTGTAAGGGGTAGGTATAAACTTTTTTGGTACCATTTTCAGAAAGCGGAAGGTTTCCTCTATCCACTTATGATTTTTCACATTACTGCGTTGCTTATTGGAAAAGTAATGTACGTTTGTATGAACATTGCGCTGACGGGAATTTTCGATTATGCCATATAATTTAAATGTGTAGGGGGTATAAACTTTTTTTACGCCGGATTATCAATACACATGCACAGATGCAAGTGCTCATGCAATTAGAAAAGTTTGCGTTACATATTAAAAAAGTACTATTTTTTATAATTTGCCCCACGACATTTCACTGGCCGCGCGACCGATAAGTTCAGGGCGAATTCCATGATGCATATAACTCGATATTTCTCTAGTTTTCGTGATCGCTGTGTTATTATATTGGATTGTCTTAAGTCCTTGTGTTGCGGGAGGGTGTATTTCATGAAGTATGAGTGAAAATCCGAAATCGATGCCAGTTTCTACAGTGTAAAACGGCCTGCGTTTTCACGTCTTACTACGCATTCGGCTGCTGACGGTTGGCTCATGGTTGGCTGCCAAGTTCACACAAGTACAAAATCGAACTTTCCAAACATTTGTTATTGCTTTACATGGATAAAGATGAGCTTGTTACGGTTTCCAATGAAAAAGAAAGCGAGAACGTAGACTTTAATAAGATCACGAGCAGCGACAGCGAACGCAGTTGTTCAACGCAAAAGTATGAGTTATCCAGCTTGTTAAAATCCAAATTGCTAGAAATGCCGGACGTGTTAGAATTCATAGTAAAGCTGCAAACGTGTGTGGAACGCCAGCGGAAGAAAATCAAGAAATTAAAACAGAAATTGAAGGTTAGTGTTCCCTACTCGCCCAAAGCCTCCCCAACTGGCTTAAATTAATGCCAAAATTTTCTACAGAAGAGACTGACTAAATGTGAAAGCACGCAAACAATGATTGAGGATATAACTTCAACGAAGAACATATCGGAGGAAGTAAAGGAGGTGGCGGAGCTTGCCATGCAAAACACAGCTTTTGTATACGAAGAGACTTCTGGGTTGTATTATGATTATCAATTGGGATATTATTATAATGCCGTAAGTCAAGACACGGGCGATTAAGTTTTAATCCACGGGTTTGTTTTTCAGGAGTACGGACTGTACTATGACGGGAACACGGGGACTTACCTTTCATACAATGCAGAAAAGCAAACTTATAAGTTTCACTCCAAGGTGGACGTTTCGAAAGAATATCCCGAGAAACAAAAGTGGAAAAAAGATCAAGGAAAACAGCAAGTAAGACACGCACTTGTTGAACTGATATTAAGTTGAATCTGTTCTCGTTGTAGATAATCACTTCTTCTACTATGGAGAATCTTGCGCGGTAGTTCAATCAGTTGAACATAAAATTGCTGCAAAAACAAGCCCTCGGTATGTAACAGACAGTAATTGAATGTTGTTTCCAGGAAAACAAGCAGGTGAAAAGGAAATCTGAGTGTGAAATTGACCTGGAAGAAGGTGAATGTTCGGATAGCAGTTGTAGCAGGCTAAGGTTTAAGTCTGGAAGTTCCGATGACGATTTTGATGAGTCATCTGGTACATTTACATTTTTCTTTATGAATTACTGCGTGTTATCGTATACACTTCAGTAAATTAATTAATTCCTATCACTTGCAGATATATCGAACCATTGGCCCCCGTGCATGCGGATAATAGTCGAAGAAACAATCGTTCCCAGCTTAAAAGTCGGTTCTTTATACATCGTAACATTCAAAGGTGCAACGATAGGACGAGAGGGTGACCATGACATTCTAATTCGTGATATAATCGTAAGCAAGCATCACTTGAAGTTCGTTTTCGACAACGAAGCTGGCAAGTACCTGGCTGTCGATTTGGGCTCCAGGAACGGGACTCTGTTGAATGGAAAAAGAATGGCTGCCTCTAAACAAGAGAGCGAGGCACTGGAAGTCCTGCACGGAAGTCGGATACAAATCGGTGCGAGTGTTCTTCTTTGCCACGTGCACTCTGGCAATCAGACTTGCGGCCTGTGCGAGCCAGGCTTGATCCAGACCAGACAAGATGCGAGAGACATTGCAAAACCAATGACTAAAATTCAACAGCACAAGTTGCAATTGAAAAATCTGCGAAAGAAATTTGGAGTGCACCAAAACGTTTACTCCGGCGCTAATTTAGCTTCGGGGTATACGGATCGAGCGCAGGCACGCAGGGAAACAATCGGTAGTCAAAATGAACATGAGAAGACGCAAGTTGCTTTGTTAGATCAGTAAGTAACATTATGTTTATTAATATTGCTGCCGTGGACTAATTAGTTGTTTCTTTTGTTACATGAAACCAGATCTATAAGTTCTGAGAACAAAGGATTTAAATTATTATCAAAATTGGGCTGGGCCAAAGGTCAAGCGCTTGGAAAAGATGGCGTCGGGTTGTTAGAACCGGTATGCAGTTCAGAAATTTTGTTCATTTTGTATTCATATTCATTTTAGATCAAACCAGTATCTAATCCAGGAACGTCTGGGATGGGTAGTACTCCGGTAAACGTCGAGGTTGCGCGGGGTGCAGCAAAATCCAAGAAAAATGTCTGGGCGAAGACCCAACAGCGTTATGAGCAGTTGAAGTTGCCCAGCGAAGATATTTTTTCAGAACTAGACTGACAGTAAATTTTTTTTCATTCGATTTTTAAATTTTATGTACAAACTTGGAAATATTTAAATAACACTTAAATAATGGTGGAAATTTATTTAATTTTAAATTTGAAGCTCACTTGACTGTTTAATGTGATTAAGGCCCGTATTCATAAAGAAAACTTACGCTATGCGCTCGATAATAATTCGCTAATAATTCATGAAATGTACACATTTCACGTGTAATGAACGCACAACCAACAAGGGTCTAAGAACAGTTTATGAACTATATTTTGTAAAAGACATCTTTGCAGCACATAAACACGTGTTCGCAATGTTTTGGTGAACCCATAGCATAAGTTTTGTTTATGAATACGGGACTAAGTTACAATTGATGGAAAACTAAAAATTAATTACATGCATTACAATAGGGAACATGTATTATAGTGGGAGTGATACTTTTTTCTTTAGTTTCCTTGGGAGAGCTGCTTTTCTGTGAACTGAATTTAAACCAGTATGATTGCATGCGATTTTCTTGATACTGATAAAGGGCAGTAAAAACTATTTTAGTGTTGTAAATTGACCGGTAAATTATATAATTTACTTAATTTACCGGATTTTTAACCTGTTAATTAAACGGTAAATTAAGTAAATAACAAAATGAAATAAAACTGGTTTTATTGCATTGCTTTTGACTTATCCTTTTAGAAAAGACCAAACTCAGCTACCTCACAATCTTGATTTTATGAGGAAATAGAATTGTTGTTAACCTTAATCATCCAAAACTGATACTAAATATTAATAATCTGCTTCTCCTCGTCTTTAATTATTCGACACGTTTTATGTGTTTACTTGAGAAACGAGTTTAATGTTCTATTGTAATATTGCCTAAAATAGTTAATGTGTATGTTGTGTGCGGACGTGTTTTGTTTGTGCTGCGTTTTCTTTACACTTATATTGTTTTTTTTTTTCTCTGACTTGCTTTGATTAAGTATCTTTTCTTGCATACATTCTTTTGGTTTATTTTATGCTCTTTCCTTTTGGGACTTTGTCTTTATTTACGTCTGCCTTCGTTTTAGCCTCGTGTTTTTACTCAAATTGTGTTTTTGGCTTGCGCCTTTCACTGTTGTCCACATCATCGCTCACAATTTCATTGCTGCTCTGATTTAGTTATCTCTCTTCTTTTTTGTAACTTAATATTAACTTAAAATGCATAAAATAAAATATAAACTTACGGATGCCAAATTTTAATTTGCCTGCTGCCCTAATAAAGAACACTCTTATTACAAATGCGTAAATTGTTCACACATCTACCATAGAAGTTGTCTCTATTACTAATACATTAATGTAGTTTTAAAAATTAATGCGTTCGATTTTTTATTAATGTCAGAAGAGAAAATTACGTAGTTAACGCATCTGTGGTAGGCAGTTAAAGGGTCATAAGTCACATTTTCTGCAAACCGGAGTTATGACTTGAATGTATTCAAAAATGAAATTTGTGAATATTTCGTCCAACATAAGGGTTTAACTATAGTTATTCATTATAATATTTCACATTCGGGCGATCAAAACGGACGAAGTATTCACAAATTTCATTTTTGAATGCATTTATGTACATAACTCCGTTTTACAGAAAATGTGATTTATGCCCTTTTGACTTTCTACCACAGACATCATCAGGGATGTAAACTGGTAAAATTCCATTTAAATTACCAAATAAAAAACAAAATGTACAGTTGCGGACAGAAATTTTTTTTTGACGTTTCTCCGAAATACCAAAAATCCTGTATATAGTGAGATTATTATAATAGGAAATTTTGAGTCTCTATCTTGCGTAAATAATTCGTAAAAATTTAGTGATCTGTAACCAATTTCCATAGCGATGGGAGTGTTTTTACGAACGGCAAGGGAACTAACTAAAATCTACAAAAAGTTGTAGGAAGCTTCATTCATCTTTGGAAAGCATATAAAAGCCCCGTACTGAGTAGAAGTGGTGTTGGCGCGCATTTGTACATTTGTAATCAATTCATTTGATTAATCATTTTGTGGTATCCCAAGCATCAAAGTGTCGTTATATTCACGTCATTTTTGGTCCCAGGAGGTCGGCGACGTCATGTGACTAAAAAAGGACGTCATATTTTGGATAACTTTAAACGACATTTTATAGAACTAATAATAGACGTCGTCATATCGTGAGAATTTGACCATTTTCGGACGAAAAATGATTTTTAGTGCATTTTATATAATCATTTTAAATATGTATATTATTACATCGTTGAAGATTTTTTTTACCAGTAATTAATTATTCTCACTGTCTGCCTTGTTCCGCTGTATACATTACATAACGGTACCTACAAACGACGTTATTATTCGACGTCAATATAACGCACAATATAACGTTTCAGAATGACGTCTTTAGAGTCTGGCATTAGGCCGTCAAATTTACGCTAAAATGACTCCTGGGGTGCGTTTATAAATTACACCCTAGGGTCACTCTCGGGTAATATTGTGATCTCTCTCGCATAAATGTATTTATACATTTTGCTTCTCACATAAGAATCATAAAGTACTAAATCAGGCGTGTGTTTCCATAGCAACAAACACATTTTCTTTACCCTACTTAAAAGTGGGATGTGAAAAGTGATCTCGTTGTCATGGAAATCATGTAAACACTAGACTTCTTAAAACTGATGAGCGAGACGCAAAATAACTAAAAATTTGTGAGTGAGAAAGATGCGATTATACACCCAGGGTGCACTCGAAGGTGTAGTTTATAAACGCAACCCAAAATGACTGAAAAATGACGTGAAATTAACGACAGTCTGTAGCCTGGGATATTAGTTCTTAGTAAAATAACTTTACAATATGTACGGATCCTTTTCAAATTCCTTGCTATGCGCCAGCCGTGGGTTTTCTTTGCAGTCTCCTAACAATTTCTACACGGTTTTCTCTTCTTCAAATCAACTTGTCCCAATTCATTACGCGCACGACGTCTTCGGTTCGGTATATTTTCTTCTGCTTCTAAATTTTATAAGATTTGAGGACGTTCGCTGCATAATTTGTGCGCAATGGATTTACGAAAATCAAGAATGCCTGTGTTGGAATTATTTACTTCCTTGTAGATAAGCCACGCGTTCACTACAGCAGTATTTAGCAGGATTTCGAACGCCAATTTTCGGTACCACTTTATAGTTTTTCTAAGTGGCGATTGATATGCAGTCATTTGATCCGACTGATCAACACTCGATTTTCCTCAGTTGTAGGATACTACCATTTCAGGTTTTTCTTTAATTTGTCTCCGACG